>VYZQ01000548.1:0-20172 GCA_013400655.1 Mystacornis crossleyi
TTAGTTCCTGCTGAACAACGACCTCTTCACTTAGAGCACTTTACCAGAAGTTTCACTTTTTAACATCAAAGAAGTTACAAGGCTGTATTTAAAAAAAGCATTCACTTAACAAGTCAGAGCTGAAGTGCAGTCCACTACTGCAGTCTACAGCCTTCAACCAACACAGGCAGTACCTGGTACAAAAATCTGAGTCTTTCATAAAAGCGGGGCAAAAAACCACCACAAAACAACAAAAAAAACCCGGATGAAATATTTCTTTTCAGTCAGTGGGTAAAGATGGAAAATGAAACAGAGCATGTAACTTATGTAAGGTTTAAGCTAAGACTCCAATAAAAGGAAAGAAATCGAAATTTTCAGTAGGATCTCATAGCTATCCAAAATCAAACTATGCTCAAATAGTCAAAGTTTGAAAGAAAAAGTCAGGCTCTAGAATAACATTTATTGAGGATGGAAAATACTTCAAAACTGAATAAGGAATCCAAAATTCTACAATAAAGGATGGCTTTGCATCAGAAGCAATACTGAAAAGCACCCACCAAGTGCCTTGTTTCAGGTAATTCCTCTTAAGCCTACTACTTTTGTTCCTCTGAAAACACTGGTCCATATTTTTAAGGCGTAGATACATTTGCTTCACTTTTCCAATTTTACCATCAAGGATGGCAGGTCAGCATATGAATCTTTTTATTTACCTGATACTATACCCACTGGAAAGGGTGGCATAACATTTTGAATACTATATATATATATATATATAAAATTGCTTTTCCAATCACTGCAAATGAACAAAAGCTCTTTAAATCCTAATTTCTTCATTAGAGTAATGAGTGGAAATGACTAATTAGCCCTAAAAAAAAACATTTCAGGAAAAAAACCTTCCCTGGTTGTACAGTACTTTCAGATACCCAGACTAATGTGGGCATTACCCCCTCAGAGCAGCGCCGGAACTGACGGGCAGCCGGTGTTCTGTTTAACGCATTACAGCAGGACAAACGGACAGCAGGCTCAAGGAGAAGAGCACAAAGCGTAATCCAAGGAATTTCTAACACGCCAGGTTACTGCAAGGGACAGGAGAGCAGCCGTGTGAGGCTCAGGGGGGAGAAGGCAGAGGCAGCAGGGCGTGCGGGCGCTGCAGGCACAGGCCCTGCCGGAGGGCACTGCTGCTGCCCGGGCAGGGCACAGCCGCGGGCACCGAGCGTACCCGAACTGCCCGGCCACGCTCGGAAAGATTGATTTCCACATGGAAAGAACGATTTCCCCACCCCCAACAAAATAATAATAATAAAAAAACCCCATACTGACGTGTCCCCTGTGCATAACCCTTAGTTTATGGTCTTGCCAACTGCTCTGAGCAGAGAAAAACAATCTGCGATGACTTGAAATGGGGCAAGCATGGCAAAAGTGGAATTTGATGAGACTCCCTTGATGGTGAATGAAAACATTCTGAGATAACCCAGTAAAAAACAAAGCCACAAAGATTAATATTTTTGACCTGTCAACGCAGCCATTCACATTTAAAACCCCTGTGGAGTGCCATTCCATAGAAGGATTATTTAGATTTCCATTGTTTTAGTGTGTGAGGCTCGGCAGCAGTGATTCAGTCAGTTCCTGCTCATTAACACTCCCCAGCACAGCAGCTCCCCGGGTCACGGGCCAGGAGAGACCCGGGGCACCTCTGGGGCCCTTGACCACCAGGGCNCTTCCTAGTTACAATATTCTTATTCTCTGCCCTGGCAGAATTGCATGCTTGTAATCCTAGACTTCTTTATGCTATTTCTGTCTTTTTTCGTTTTGAACCATTTTCTCCTTTTTTTTTTGGTAACATTTTCTCCCTTTTTTCCTGTGCATCTAATGATTTCTTCAGACAAGATATGCCTAGAAGCTGACTTTCCCTATGTCATTATTTTTGCCTTCCATCTCTTCAGCATCAACAAAATGTAAGTTTTTCATCACTCTCCATATTTTATCCCATTTGCTCCAGTAACTCTTCCTCCTCAATGTCACTGCCACCCCCATGCCATTCTCCTCACCGTGTCACATCTGCCCTTTTGCCTTCTCACACACACAGCTCTTCCTGGAAGTAGAACCTAATTCCTGGCAAAAAGCTTAGTAACAGTCAATATTCCAGCTTCTCTTTCACCCTCAGACCCGGCTTAGAAGCCCTGATCATTCTCTGCTCAGTGTCTTTCCCTCCCTCGGCCCTGCTTTCCCCTGATTCTCTCTCTACCTCTCCAGTTCTCTTCATGGTTCAGCCTTTGGACTTCTGTTTTGTACCTTGTCTCTGCACCTGGGGCTGAGGTTACCACACCAGACCCAAGGGGTCACAGAGGAACTGCCCAGCCCTGGATCCTTTCATCTAACAGGAGGGAAAACCTACCCTCCTTACCCCAAATGACAAATTCTAACCAGTATTATCAGCCAAAAGCTTTCTAAACCCAGTCACAACACAATTTTAATGCAACATCTACCAACATGCTGTTTCTCATTCACGAATCAAAAATGTGGGCTTGGACTTCCATGTTACACCATTTCATTCCTGGTGGGTTTATGCCCTTTCTGAGATTATTCATTAATAACTCTGCAGCAAAAATAATTTTGCTTTCTTTTTGCCTTGGTCATGCCACTCTACTCTCTGCTTTCAGTACCCAGATTTTCTTTCATGGTCCCATCCAGTTCCCAAATTCCACGTGATTGCACCCTTTGGAGGAACGGGCACTGTTAGCAGAAGTTAGAGGCATTTCTGTGAGCTGAGGCAGGATCAGCTAGTTTATTAACTTCAGCGTGCAGATGTAATTCTGATTAATGTTAACAGGAATTTAACATGCACACAACCCCACAATCTGTTCAGCTGTCATATGCTGTGGGACAAGTCTCCTTCTCCTTGCAAAATGTAATTGAGGAAGGCATTACAGTATCCAAAAGGCACGTCCCAGACTTAGCTCAGTGTACTCAGGGAAGTCCTCTGAATTAGCAGTCTCTTCCATTTCACTACAAATTAGTGTAAATCTTTAACATTTTAATACAAAAAAAAAAAAGGCAAGCATCAGTAAGAACAATAATGCAAGTAATGACAAGTTCATGTTTAGAAGCACCCAGAGCCACACACATTTTACCTTTCATAAATCTAATACAAAGACAGTCAAAACAAAACAAAACAAAGCCTTGGGGTTCCATCTCTAAACATTCAGATCAGGTAGTATGGCAACATCACTCTCGTGTTACAATAAAGTACAGTCATGGTGTACCTACTCACCAGCTTAAATGAAAGTTTATTTTATTTATTAGTAAATAACAGGGCAAAATAGAAAGAATTATACAGACAACTGTACTTCCTACTTGCTTATAAATAAAATCATTCTAATAGTATCTGTTTACCTGTGGTAGCTCTGAAGTACCTCTCACGCGGGCCTTGCTTCAGACAGCAATTAAGTGTTCAGTGTGCAACTAAGCCAGCCCTGATTGAAGTCAGTGGAGCTTTCCCACTATTAATGTGTGCTGGTTGAGGCCCCAAAGCAGCTGTGTATAGCATGTCCCTTAACGGGTCTTTGGAAGGAGTATCAGAAACGCACCGCAAGCCTCCCACCCCAGAACCCCGTGCTCGGGCAGGTGCCCCGGCCTCCGGTAACCCGTGAAAGGATAATGCACAAACCCTGCTAACCCTGCTCCCGCCGCAGGGTCCCACGGAGCCAATGTCCATCTCCCAGGCACCACGCCGAGCACACAAAGACGCTGCATCACGCGTTACTACGCGTTAAAGGCACAAGTTTTCCGCAACTGCACATCTCTGCATCTCTGTGAAGACCCTGCCTACCACAACAGCCAGTCACTCACACAAGCAGGTTGTAGGATCCAGCTTTTCTCAAAACCTCAGTTACAGCTGCTCCCCATCGGTCAAACCAATGAAGAGGCAGTATCTCACCTGGATGTAGATCAAACAAAAAGGAAAGAACAAACTAGGTTTGAAAGCTAAATTTCATTTTCTGTTTTCTTAGAGAAATGCGTTTCCCACGCAAACCTGATCACTTCCATGTCTTCTCAGTAGGGGCTGATTTTTTCCATCTTTGCCTCTGGGATGATCTGTTTCAATTTCCCAGTCACTTCTATTTTATACTGTAATTCTTGGCTGCTACAAACTTGTTTCTCCATTGATCTGTAACTAAGGCCAAGAGAACACTAAATAGTTTATGTAGCCATTCCACTCAGATATTCCTAGATTTTAGGATTTTAACATTCTCATAACTTTTTTTGATTTCAGAGAGGTACTGCTGTTACCCTCACCACTTAGATGAGTTTACTGCCACTACCATCTACTCATCTTAGAAGAGTTTTAAGTCAGAAAGACCACTAGCTGTTTACATCTGAGCTTCACTTAATTCAATTACTCTAATAACCGAAGTATCTGCTTTCCAATTAAACTGTATTGAGCCTTACACTGAGTAACACAATGGTTCCTCTGCCGTGATCTACAAGGCCATGAAAAACTGATCCTTAGGGAGTGCACCAAGCCTAGGACCTTCTTTTCAACTGTAACACCCTTCCAGCATTTTCAGTTGCTTTGAAAATTGTTGGAACACAACAAAAGCACATGCTTCCACACCAACATCAGCACAACCTGCAAAATTCACTGCATCTACCAACACATCATCTCAATAGTTAATCAGACCTACTATTTAAACAAAAAAAAAACGCCCCAAAACAATAAAGTCCTCTTTCAGATGTGAACTTTTCCTGCTCCTTTTCACTGAATTAAGGTACCCTTTCTCTAGATTGTTTTTTTTCTGCCTACAACTAGTTTAAACTGTCTTCTAATAAACTTTGGATAAATCGTGCTGGCTTGGCTTATCAAATGCTTTACTGCAAGTATTTCCCCCCACTCCTCAAATAGGTCTATGGTTCCTCGCTGCACCATCTAACTTTTTACAACATTAATTTTTGAAAAACAAAACATGGATAAACGCACAATAACTGCCTGCTGTTATACGGTACAGAACCCCCATGTAAGAATTATGACATATTAAAAGCTGATGACAATTGTGGGGGGGGTTTTGTTTGTGTTGTTTTGGGTTTGTTGGGGTTTTTTTTGGTGGTGTTTCATTTCTGTTAAAAAACCCCAACACAACCCATAAATGTAGGCACCCAGCTAAGCACTGTAAAGGCACAACTGAGGGAACAGCGGAGCTTCCCACTGGGAGACAGATCTTCAAACGTGATTTCTCCCAGGAACAAAAGTACACAGAACTGCAGATGTTACACCTTGCTGAGGTGACTGGGGAAGTTCACCTCTGACCATGGCCCTGAAATTGGGGCTGGTTCACACTGGAAGGGGCTTGGTCACAGTGCTGTGGCCAGAAGAACCTCCCGGCTGCCCACACGAGCCCCCTGCATGCCCAGTCTGACAGAGGTGCCCACGGGGTCCCAGTGTTCTTGCGAGTCTCACGTTTTTAAGTGCCAGCCAAATAATTAAGAACAGTTAACATCTCTCTAAGGGTTACACTGGGCACTCCTCACGTCTGTCCCCTGGGGCAAACTGGAAGTGTCTGTGGCTTGCAGCAAGTTAACGGGCTATGAGTTCAGTTACAAACAGCACTAGAAGCAGAGAGAAGGTCCATGAAGTGTGGACACCATGCATCTGCTACCGAAGGAAATCCCCTTCAGTGATTCACACAGCCCAGGGCTCTCTGCAGGTAGGCCACGGGGCTGGTACAGGGTCCTGGTCCTCCTGCCTCCTAAGCACTACTGCTTTACAGTGTCTTTACTTTTAAGAGAGTTTAATCACCTTTTTTAGGGCACAGAAGACAGCGTGACATACGCACCTTCTCCTTCTTAGGTAAGCACGGCCAGGGAAGAGGTTTGGTCCCACAGGATTGCCCCAGTCACTTCCCCATACAAATCTGGCCCCCAGTCTAGCACGGACTGGAGAACTCATCAGCAGCACGTGGAGAACGTGCAGCTGCACAGCAGCCCTGGCTGCACAAGGGTCTCCCATTCCTGCACGCAGGTCCTAGGGCCGCTTCCCTGCTCCAAATCCAGCTCGTGGCACTTGAAAAACGGGCACCCACAGCGACTGAGAGGCACCACATAAAATAATGCAACATTAGGCAGACAGCTTGAAAAAAAAATTATCATCTTTGTCTGTTGGTTCTGAATCAACGCTATCTAAGTGACATTTTGGACAAGATTGCAGGGGTAACTTTAGTTTAATGACTAATTAGCAAACTTCTGCAGGAATGACATGGCAATGTACTAGACAAAGTGTCACATCATAGCCATGCCAGGCTTCTCCTGACACTTCCACTGCTCTCACTGTCTCTTTTTGGGCTGCCAGAGCAGGGAGGTTGCTTATGCTACAAAAACTCATTATGTTTAGAAACAACAAACAAAATATGAGAGCCATAAATATTTACAGCACAAAACATAAAACGTGAAAGGCACAGTCAGTGGAATAATCAATGTCCTTAGACTCAGAAGGAGTTTCTGCTCCATCTTCATATCTGAGTCTCCTACTAGGATAAGCCTGAACTGGTCAACATTGCTTCCTTTCTCCAAGTGGCCTTCCTGACAGGCTTTCTCCCACAGTTCAATGGATTGGCTTCAGAATGGGAATACCAGTTATCATATGGAACTTCTCTTTCGCTGTAAAAGCAGTGGGTAAATTATATTAACTGCTTTGGCATCCACAGAAAAATAAAGACACACATTCTGCAGATAACTTGACAGATACAGATAATATTGTCTTAGCAGCTGAAGCTGGAATCAAGGTCCTTCACTTCTTTAACAAAAGTTGTTTGCTATATGGGGTTATGTACCTGACTATTGGTATTCTGCTTAATGCAAGTGAAGAATGAAAGTGGCCTTTGGAAGAGGCTGAGTATTCCACCAGTTAGTATATCAGCTTGATCAGACAAGAAATTAGTACTTTTACCATTATAAATCTTATGCTTTGCCAGGACAAATTGCTAGGACAGGACTTGAGGACCAGCAATACAGCCACCTGGAAAAGCAGCAGCTTCTCCAAACTCTTGGGACTGTTTTTGATGGTTCAGACACAGCGCAACAGTGAATTTGACTGATTTTAATTGCAATTTTTAAAAAATAAGCTAGATACTAACATTTCCATTACTGAGTACCCGAACACCAGTGGTTTGAGGGAATGAGTGACAGGGTAACACTATCAGCCCCCTTCCCCAAATGAGTAATTCCCACACACGGCTCTCGGCCACCTGAGACGCGCCCTCTGAGGGGGCCACGCTTGGCCTGTGCTTTGTTAGGGATGATGTTTGTTTGTTTAGCACACATGGCCACAGCCTGAGGAAGAACTGCTTAAAAATAATGTCAATAGACAAAGGATCTTACTTAAGAGTCACCTACCTAACCTTGCTGTTCTTCCCGAGGCAAAAGCAAATATGAATTCATTCAGGGCCATGCTATTATATATGCAGGGAAGCGTTTATCAAACCCAGAATGAGGAGCTGCTCCCTGCACAAGGTCTGAAGGATCATGCCTAATAACTAAAGTTTAATTTCAAGATTTCAGAAATTCTCATTTAAAATTACCTGAAGCAAAGTCTAAACAGGGAACGATAAGAGAAGTAATGGGTGTACCAATTTGGGCACTGTGTCGTGTTTCTGATAGGAAGCACAATACATCTTGTATTAAAGATCAGAACAAGTGCAAGCCACCCCAGTAACAAAGCAGTTCAACAGCCAGTAGAGACAGTGTTAGCATTAACTCTGAATTTCCTGATTGCTGTCAGCCACTTTCACAGCACGTCTTTTTGATGTATTCTCCAATTTCCTTGACTTTAAAAAGGAATTCTTTTAATGGAAGAGGTTGAGAAGTTATTATTCAAGAGACTGAAATAACCATTCTCTTTTAATTTCTCTTTTTCTTGCCTTCCTTCATTTTACAGGTTCCAGTGTAGAATTCTTCATACATCTCTTTAAAAAGTCTATCTCCTCCCATTATCACCTTATCTTTTCTTCCTCAATTGTAACCCTTTTATTCTTTTCCTTATGTCCTCTTTGCTCTCCTATACCTCATTTCTCCCCTTAAAATAGTCTTTGTTCTCTATTTTCTGTCCCCATGTCTCCTCATCATATCGAATTTATTCATGTCTACTGAATATTCAGGCAAGTTCTTCTATCAAATATTTCAGCATCAGTGTGGTGAGGGAGCTCAAGGGAAGAATTCCCATTCATTTCTAAAATTGCTGTGACCAGCAGTAAGACCTGCCCCAGACTTTTCCCCTTCCTTACACTGAGAGAGAGTGGCTGGGCCAGAGAACAGCACCACAAACCCCAATCACACAGACTCATTTAGGAGCCTGCTTCAGTCAAAGCAGGTCACAGACGGCCAGTGACAGGTCAGGAAACAGTTACAGGACCTGGTATCTAACCCTACTCTTTCTTTGCAAACGCAGCCCAAACAGTTCATCAGTTCCTCTGGTTTTTTAAGCAAGATCCATCTTTTCAGGTCTACTGGCTAATGACAGAACTTCAGTACAAAGACTTCTTAAAAAAAGAGAATGTTGCAAATCAACGTCTCACAGCAGCACCTCTCAAGTAAATATTTATATATTTGAGGGACTCCCCCCGTGTTATTATGGAACATAGCATGAAAGACTAGTTTAATCCACAGTAGGACAAAAGCTACAATGTTTCAGTAGTTTATTTCTCTTTCCCCATTGCCCATCACAAATCAGCAAGGTTTTCCTTACTTTGGAAATTATTAACTCTGATTTGCTAACCACTCAGCATGATGCGACCGAAACGGGAGCAGTAAGGGAAGTTCTGGAAGCAAAGCATCCACCACAGAATCCAAGCTCTGCTTTCTGGTGGGAAAAATACAGTGTTGCCAGTCTGCACGACTTTTTATAGGCAACCACATATGCACTGTGATATCCGGCATGTAACACATCTTCCTGTGCTACCCTGAAGAGCTGCTATTAAAGACTGTTGCATATTTTCACTTTGATTGCCTGGAATAAGAATGGAAATGTGTAAGGAATTAACGGGTTTATTCAGTCACAGGCGTACGTTTGGACCTTTTCAAAGCCTTGTTCTGCTTGTGCAGTCATGCCTTCAAATTACCTTTCATTATTAATATAGCTCCTATTAGTAGCTCTGCTTAGCAAAATACCTCTTTTAATTTGCACCTAATTTGAGAAACTGACAAATGTTTTGACGATATTAGCCAGTCCATTTTGTCTTTTGAATGTAAGAATTCATTTCCACAAGAGCAGACTAAAGATCTCGCCTGTGATGAGTGACAGGGGAGCACGAGGACAACTGTCAGATAAGGGACAGGCAAGAGATAAAGCTACCTCTTGATAAAAGGAAAAAAAAAAATCCATTCTAATAATTTAAGATCTGTGCAGTTGTATTTAAACTCTAATTTCAATTAATAAACCAACGTATAAGTTACATGATTCCATCAGAGTACACTCCGTGCAATGCACTGACACAGCCAAAGGCAAATAACGAAGAGGAAAAAAACCCTAAAAACACAAGAAAATGTATCAAAGAGCTCTAACGATCATTAAAACAGTAAGACTGGGTCACCATCAGCTCCAAATTCAGTGCTGCCTTTAGGTAGGGGCAATTTTTCCCTAGAAACTATTTTTTCTCCCTTTCTAGCACCCTAGAGGTTTCATGTGAAAAACGACCCAATTGAAGTCAGTTTTGTCATTCTCCTTCAAGGTAAGTTCTCAACTCTGATTTTTGAATTGTATGCTATTTCTATCACACACTATTTATTTAGCAAATACAATCAGAGTGATTTATGACATGTGAAGTCGTTCTACAATGAAGACAAAGTTTCCCAAAATTCATATTTGGTGAATACTTCCTTAGAATACGACACGTTTAATGATAGATTTCTGATAACACCTGAATGTTTCCGAGTTACTTTGAGAACAAGGAGGAGACACAAGAATTGAGATTAGCCAGCGCCTCTCCTTTCTTCTTAAGTGGATGGGCAAATTCCTTAAAATGGCAGCATTATGCTTCTGGCATGCTCGTCTCTTCCCTCCCTCTCCCCCCGTAAGGCTGTGTTAGATACAGGCAATCTTTTCTGAGACAAAGAGCTGATTTCTCACAGTCACAGAGATATAATTAGGTTTACCAGGGATAGATTCTGCTACCTTATTCCACATACACCAGAAGTCAGTAAGTAGATGAGACCTCAAAATGATTTATCACCTGAAAGAGAGCTGATGGTGGAGCACTGCTGTACGTGAGGCTGGAAAGAAAGCAGCAATGTGTACATGGAGCTCTTCCAGTAGGAGCAGTTTGTCACTTGTCAAAAATCAATTTCATGTGCCGCCCTGCTTTCGGCTCATCTGGCTTTGTTAGCTCCTTTCAGAGCTCCCACCAAGCCTCAAAACTACAGCTCACAGTGGAGGTGTCTGTGGGGTTGCCTATGGCAGTAACAACTCGGGTCTGCCATCTTCGCACATGCCCTGAATGCTCACTGCACCATTCCTTCCTGAAGGAGCACGCGAGTGTGCAACAGCCTGGATGCCGTGCGGTGCTTTGCACGGATACCCCCGACCCTAAAACACACCAGGATACACCCCTGTACTCAGCTGCCCTCCCCTGGAAGGTGCTTCTGTACTTTTCGTGAGTGTAACCTCCGAGCAGGAGTTAGAACTGCACACTTGCTTTCCAAGTGCTGAAAGGCACTCATTGATGGCATGCAAAGTGTACGACTACAATTTCCATGCTTTAGTCTAGGATCTAAATTCTTTTTATTAATTCTTTAGCAGACCAATAAGTACTACGGAAGTCTGAGAAAAATTCAACACCCACACATGCAAATATTATTACCTTTCTAACCAGTCCATGGTGCCACCCCATTGACCATTGCGTTTTCCCCCTCATTTAGCAGTGTATGTGTTAGAGATGCCCTGTGGACCACATAAGCAATCCCTGCAGTGAATCAAGTAGTTATGAGAAAGGTCAGTTCTGTGCACTAAGTTAGAAGAATAGAATATTTATTCCCCTGCTCCATATATGGCTTTTTTCCCCTTTAATATCCATTCCTGCCACATGGAAGAAGTATGAGTTTCTTCTGTGCTGAGAATATGACCCTAACCCTTTTCTCCATGAGATGGGTATTATGTGTACATGCATGCCCAAAATAAAACACAGCTCAGACAGACTTGCTCACAGTACGAAAGATTCATACTCAAAGGCTGAAAGTGCTTTTTTTGTCTCCTACTTCAATAAATACTGCAATGACAAACTCAGATGAAGGCCTCTAGCACATGAGTCCACAATTATGATTCAGATTTTTCTTGTTTTTATACAGGTTTGCACACATAATAAAATGAAACTGTTGAATAGCAGTACGTCTGTCAAAATATGATGATCCAACAGGTCGTAATAATGCTATATTTACAGCAGGAGTAATGCATAGTCTCTTGCATCTTAATATCAGTTCCAGAAAGGGCAGAAACATGTCCTAAGAAGAATTATTTCATATACACTCATATCTCTTGAGAAGTATGCCAAGTTATTCATTCTGCAGTTATACGTCAGAATACTACAGGATGGATTGTGTAGGATGCCTGTATCTATATATATACATATAAAGATCATCGGGAGTTTCTCTCTCCTCTTACATTTCCTCTTTTACATGTTTCAAAACCTCTCACCACTCAAGCACTTAGTGATGCGTAAGCTCCTCCTACGTTCCTTCAGCACCTGCAGTATCATCAGGTGTGGGGGAAATGAATTAGAGCTTGCTGAAGAACAGCAAAGAGCTGGCACTGCAAGCTGCAGCTAATTACACTCAATGAATTTCAGCCCTTAGTTTTTTCTGCCTGAAAGAAATATCTGATTTGGAAAGCAAAGAACAATTTTAAAAACCCTCAACCCATTTAAAGGATTAATTTGACGTGCATCAGTATATATGCTATACTGGCCTCTTTATTTTGGTAATTATTTTGAATTCACTTTACAAAAAACAGTTACAAAAGAGCATTTACTGAAATACGGGGTATAAGGTTCATATAAAACTGATTTGACTGCTTAGCCTTCCAGTGGGTTTCTGCAGACACAAATTTGGCAGACTTTAATCAGGTCTCTGGTAGAGTCTATAATAAAACTCTGCCACTTATCTTGTGTCTCTCATCCTGAAAGAGGAAGTATTTTAAGTTTTACAAGCGTTAATTCTGCTACTTGTGCAGCTCAGAGAGAATTTGAAAGGTCTAAACTTCACCAAAGGAGCAGCACCAACTGAACTTTCTTGTTCTGGAAAGAGTGAAGGAAAAACAAAACAAAGCTCAAAAACGCACCGGTGAATTGAGTTAGTGAGTGAAAACATGCAGTTCTAAACCTAACTAGTTTTCTGGTTTACTATCCAGACCCTCAGCAAATGTGCCTCGAGGTCTTCCCCTTCCTAAGCATCCCAGCGTGGTTACCAAGGCTAAGAGGGATGAAGGCAGAGTGGCAGAACGAACTGCCCTGTCTCTGCAGAAGACATGGCAAAGTGTAAAACAAACTTGTACAGCAAATTAATAAGCTCAAGCACAAGGCAGGGCACTCCAGAGGGAACAATGTGGAACTGCTCTTTGGCTGCAGCTGGACAAAACAAGCCAGCTCTAACAACTGCCTGTTATCAGCCCTTCCCTGGCATCACCTCCGCAGTTAAGCCAGTCCAGAGATAGGAACAAGGGAAAAGAAAATATTTAGCACATGCAGGTTTTCCACACTTTGAAGCTCTTGATGTAGCTCTCAATGGGTTTATGAGCAGGAGGAAGCAGAGAATCCAGGCCAGGAAAGTTCCTCAACAGCTCCAAGGCAGCACACCAGCTGGAGCTGCCAAACTGCACTGAGGTGCCCCTGGAACGGCCAGGGACACCCCCAGGGGCCAGGAGCCAGGAATCAAGAACCAGCTCCCTCCTGCTGCACTGGAGGTGTTTGTGGGTCCTGGCTGAAGTCAGATGGAAGAGGGAGCTAGGAAGATGTGAAAGGCAGCAGAGGTTGCTGCAGATGGCTTTTCCCCCGTGTTTTAAAGGAGGCTCAGTGCCATTTGCTAGAACCATCCCCTGCACATCCTGCTTACACATTAGCTTCAATCTCAACTGCAAACACGCAGGGAAGAAGTATTAGCACATCGAGAAGCAGAATAAACATTGAAAATACAATAATGCCATTTCACGAGTCAACACTAGAAAACACTGAGGAGGTCCAGGGATGGGCAATGAAATGATCAGAGGCACGGAAGGAAGATTTAAAGACCAGGAATACCGAGTTCCCACAGGGAATGAACATACAAGGCCTGGTATACTACAGCAATGGACTCAGAGAATTGGATATTTAAATAAATAAGTAGCAAGACAGCATTGGCTGTCAAACTGAGCAGCATAAATTTACAGACGATGTGTAAATACCTAAACTTTGGTTAACCGCTCACTGGAAAGTATAAGGAATACATTTTGTCCAACTTTGGATTAGCCCTTCATTCCAAGACATTGCAAAATTTTAGACACTTCTGTTCGCTGTTAGATTTAGCATGAAAATTCCTCTCCTTCCCTCTTCCCCCTTATGACTGCCACAGTGCTGCTGGCTGCTTTGCTTTGGTTTTTTTTATGTGTTTATTAAATGCTGCAGCCCGAGAGCACAAAAGCGGGCAGAGAAATGGCTGTGGATTCCCAGGATCACACACAGCTTGTAAGAGACACTACCAAGCCAGTTCCACAAGGGGATCCCCTTCCCCAGCCTCCTCTGTGACCACAAAATACAGAGATAAGAGAAAAGTAACATTTCTAGCACTAAAATCCCAAATTCCAGGAAAAAAACCCCACTATATAGAGTAAACCAAAAGCTTTTTCTGTATTTTATATCCATGTGCAAATTACCAATTAAAAGAAATATTTCAAATAGCTCTAGGAAACAGCTCAAACCCTGCAATAAAGACAACAAGGAAAATTTCCAGTGGCCTTAACAGAAAAGACCCTTCTCAAGTCCATATCTGGCAAGATATCACTTCACAAGAAAACAAAATTAATACATCCTTGCCTGCTTCTTAATTGTGCAATCTCATAATACAATATTGTTTTTCCATGCTGATTTTGCAGTCATTGCTCCCAGCCTATGAAAGTACTCTCGTCACTGTACTGCAGTTGATCCTTATACAGAGAGCAACCAAAACAGGGTGGGATGTGGATGAATTTGTTTGTTTTCCTTCTCAAAATAAAATCAAGATAAAACCAATTTTTGCACAGAAATAGTCATAACTAATGGTTACACTGGTTATCCCCATCTGTCCACATTCCAGGGCAAGATTAGCTTTTATCCAGTTAAGATGGAAAACAGTGAACCTGTGTAGATTTCCTTTAAGACAAAGTATAATTATAAAATCATTAAAGTGAAGGGAAAGGAGTAATTCACTAATATTTCTTTAGAGGTAACATCTTGTATGCCCCGAAAAAATAAGTTTTCTTACTAAAATTTTAATAAGCCCTTGGGTTTTCTCTGAAACATTCAAGAATAGCTGGTAAGAAAACAATTAGAAATGAACAGATGTTAAACCCTATGAAAAACACTTCCATATTTTAAAATAAAAACATCTTGTACTAACTGTGATTGTATGTAAGACCAACAACAACAAAAACCCCAAGAAATAAGTCTGCTCCTACTTTTGTTTGCTCCTCCTGTACTTTGCAATAATGCACTGTTTAGGTAGATGTTCCATACTGGAAAGTGTCAAGTGTTATTAAAAAGGAAAAAACTGACTTGCGCTGCATTATTATTGAGTGGTTTGCACCACTCAAGCTGTTTTCAAAGCACAAGTTATTTCTGGCTTTGCTTTGAATAAATTACGGATGGCACATAGTGGAGAAGTTACCTGGACCACTGCGTGTGGCTGTGCGTGTGCTCTGCAGCTCGGATGGCTCTGGTAGCTGGGACCGTGGCACTGGTCTGGATACGAATGAAGGAACATTTCTATCGAAACAGAACACAGCACCAGGGAGGCCAAACTTGCGTTAAAATCCCCTATGAACTGAAGAGTAACTCCTGGAGGATTTTATTTATTTATTTAGATTTCCGTTTCACAACGGCAATGAGATGCCCGCAGAAATGAACTCAGGAAAGATTGTTGTACCACTGAGGTAGTTACACTAACGCGCTCTTCAGATCGTTCCCAACTACACCTCTGCCATCAGGAGTACATTTAAAAGGGATTAGTGCCTGTTGTGCCTTATTGTTTAACTATGCATTGACTGCGGAGAACGTGAACACACAATATAATACCCGAACGCCCAACGGTTCTTTCTGATCACAGAGCTCGATGGGTAACTACCACTTCCAGAACGCGTCATTTAGAACTTACCGAGTTCATTTACGTATCTACATTACCCAGCTACCGAACAGCTCAGAACAAGCGATGCTGCATTAATTTCTAAACTAACAGCGCACCCAGGGCACGGGCCGGGGTGGCGGGCGGGTTCCTTACTGCACCTCCGCTGCAGCTGGGACTTGACTCGCCGCTCTGGCAGCCCGTGCCCCTGCCTGTGGCGAGGGGAGGATGCAGCAGGCCCCGGTCCCAGCCCGGGGCGGGGAGGGCAGCGGCCCAAAGGCCGCCGCTCGAGGCGCAGCCTCCCCGCAAGCCCTGCCCGGACACAGCCCCGCGCCCTCGAACCGCGGCCGCCCCGGCTGGACGGGAGCGGGCATCGGTGCAAACCGCTGGAAACCCGCCGGAGCTCCTCAGGTCAGTTTGACACCAGCGAGCTTACAGGCGGCAACCTCTGCAGTTCCAAACACAACAAGCTTAATAGGGGGGATTATCTAGAGCTTTGTAAGTGATCGTTTAAAAAACAAAGCCCCGGCCTCACTTGTTGTAAGACTGCAAATTTGCATAGAGGTTGTACTACAAGCAAGTTTTAAAGGAATCTCAATTGACACAAAAGAAGATGTAGATAAATCTCCCTTCTATAACTAACTTTCACTTCCAAATTACCCCAGGTGATTTCTTAACCACATACAAATATGCCCACGCAATTGTTTACACCCGATCTACTTCATTTTACAGCAGAGCATTGAGGAGCAATGCAGGTACCTAAACACTGACATTTAGTGCTATTTTAGATGCCCGAGGGCATCCCACCCTGGCTCTCAACTGCAGCTAAAAAAGGCATTAAGTCATCTGTCACACCTGCTAGCCCTGACAGATGTCTCAGGTGCCCAAAGCATTTAAAGTGGCATTAGATATCTATGTTTAGGCTTCCGAATCTTTTCCTTGGTGCCTAGAGAAAGTGCAAACGAGAGGGAGAATTGGTGTCCTGGAGTCTGTCATTTATCTCAACCACAAGCACTCCGGAAGCAGCAGGAGTGTGAAATCTTTACATTGTCTCACTAATGCACGTTTCCACCCTGCTCCCACAGATCAATCTGTGACAAAAGCATACAGGATGTTGGGCATTATTATAAGCCAAAGCTATTGCAATGAGGAAAGCTAGAACAGGTTTTGGAGGGTAATAGCACCTCACTCCCCAAAAAATCCAACTGGATTTGCATGAGCGAGAAGGATGAAATGCCCTTCTTCAACCGCAATTCAAATGGAATCAGTTTCTTGCTCATTTTGCTCGCAATTTATTTGTGGCACAGTATGGAGAAAAAAACAAAGATTTTTTTTCCTCCCTGCCTTTTTTACATATTGAGGCTCTCTGCAATACAGCATTATGTTGACACCTCTGCCTGGACAATCCATAAGAAGAATCAAAACCAAGATAATGACAGAGTCTGAAAATCTGCTGTCCCAAATGTACTTTCACCTCATCCAGGTGAAATGAAAAAATGAGCTCAGAATACTATAGCAAATCATCTTTTTTCCCTATCTAGAGACTTCAGGCATATAAGAGGGTTTCTGGTAACGTACTACAAATTCTTCTTGGGCTTCTGCTTTGAAACTTACTTGTGTTACTTATGTTAGACTTGAGTTACTTACGTTCAGACTTGAATAATCTTCTAAAGGTTGTCCCAAACAAAGCCACATAATGTGCCTATTTTACAGCACCTCTTGCCTCCTTTTTTCTGAGCTGTAGGTCAAGGGATTTCCATGTAATTGTTTTTTTTAAGCTAGGTTTAAATAATTATTAAAAAAATTAAAAAAATAAAAAAAACTCAAAGTAACACCCCCCCCAAAAAAACCTCAAAACAAAAAAAGGCCTTCGGAATTTCTCCAATTAACCAAAATTTCTGTGGCTTTCTTTCAAAGTCTTAAAACTGTGCCTCTTTTATGTGTTTACTTCTATTATGATATTTTGCCATAAATGTTCTTAGTAGCAATACCTTTTGTCAAAATTAAAGCTATCATGGTTTCATCCCAGTCACAGAAAGCACCCAAAGAAATGCTGTAAGAAAGAAAACATTTTTAAATCACAACAGAAATACTTACCTCAGACACTTTCTTGGCCACATGAATTTTCTCCAAGACAATACATTAAATTGTATTCCAAATTGGTTGTGAACAATCGAGATTAACCTACAAAGTTTGGCAAGCAGTTAATTAAGCCCCGTAATGAAACGCTTAAAAATAACTCATTCACCCTCTGAATCCTCACCCGTAACTGCACAGCTCCATATCCTTTTTCTGGTTTTACAGTTGTTTCTGGGTATAAAAAGATTTGGTGCATCCCTTTAAGAATTTGGCATTACGCATTTACCGCCACCAATACCAGCAAAGCAAGGAGTTTATTCCCAAGAAAGAAGCTAATTTAGACATTTAGCAGCTTGAGGAGAACAGAATGTGTCTGCTGTGGAAGGATAAATCCCAAGCTACCGGGAAAGGCGCAGTGGTCAGGAGTTCCTTTGGCGCTAACCCTCAGCCTTAACTCCCAAGATGTTCCAGGAGAGAGAACCCTGAGCACTCCCTGGGTCTGGGGCAGGCAGGTGATGCAAGGCAGGAAGCCAAGGAGCCACCCAGGGTCACCAGCTCAGCTCTCCTGCTGCCACGGCTTCCCACACCACGGAGAGAAAGTCAGAGAGTCTCTTTACTTGCAAAGGTTCTACATTTCCAAAGTAGGACGAGAAAAATCAATACCGTGGACAGCAAAGACAAAAAAAACCCCACAAAACAAAACAAGGTGTTTGTTTTCATTACCAAAAGTTGAATGAGTGCAAGGTCATCAGCTGGCTAGGCAGGGAAATCCACTCACCAAGTTGCCAGGATACACCACTTGAGAAAGCAGGTAAGGAAACTGAAGTTCTTCGTGCCCCTGCCATGTTATGATGCCGTGAAATCACTGTGTTAAAAGAATACCCAGAAAAACGAAACAACCCCCGCTACCTACAACATGAGACTCCAAAATGCCCCTAAGCAATTTCTCTAGTTCTCTACATAATCACATGTTCCGCTGCTGAGGATGGAGGGGAAATGCACTTTTCCCATTAGACCACCTGTTTGAACTTAACTAAGCTATTATAGTTACTGTGCTTACACTGCAGCAGCACCTGGATGAAGGATGTATATAATCCTTGAAGGCTCATACTCTGTCTAACAGTCGTTTCATGGCTTATTTGAAACAAGCTGACTTTAGCACAACCAGTGAAATCTCCTGAACACTCTCTCTAAACAACAGCAAAGACTGAAGAAGGCTTCAGGCTAATTTAGGATTTTTTATCCTTGCACCTGTTCTTCTCCCCATGAGTACATGTCCAACATGCACATAACTCAGAATGCAGCTTTTTTTAAAGTTGCTTGTGAATCACAGAAATATCCCCATAACTAGAGGAAAATGGAGGAGATGCTCAGTCTGAAGTTCACCAATGCTGCTCTCACAAACAACTTCTTATCAGTTCTTCAGGTGAAAGTTTTACAAATATTTTGTTTGTTGAAGGCAATACTGATTTTCCTGTAGCCTGGGCCTGTGATCAAGATGGACCACTGACTTTCTTCTGCTTATTTTAGCCACATACAACTCCCTCATCTAAACTGAGAAACTCAAAAATACAGGATATTAAATAAAGCTGCAGATCCTTTCATTACATCTATAATATCACTATTACAGCTTTGCTTTTCTTCCCTCTCCATCCCCCACAAAGTTTCAGAAATCTTCAGCAAAATGACTTTTCCTACCCACTTGCACAAATCTTGGATTTTCACAACACAGTTCAGAAAAAAAAAGAAGAAAGGAGCCCAACTTGTTCTAAACTGAAAACAGAGGTTTTTGTTGGGGTGGGGTTTCTTTTTCTGGTTGGTTGGTTTTAGCTCGGTTTCTTCCTGTTTCTTTCGTTGGGTGTTTCTTTCAAAAACAAACACCCCGGCGAATGTTTGCCACTGAAAAGCGATTCAGACTTTCAGCTCCCAGTCCTGCTGCCATCACGACATCGTTAAAGTTCGGGATTTTCAGCAGGACAGAAATCCTGATTCAAAGTGCCTCCGCTTCCCAACAGCACCTGCACACACAGAGGAGCGTCTCCTCAGCAGCCCATCCCCTGGGAGGAGGACACGGCCCAGAAATTTGGGGAGTCCAACGCTGACTCGACAAAGCTGCCAACACGCGCTGATCTCCACCAACTCCAGGCTTCTAAATCCAAACCACCACGGCGAGCGTCAGAACTTGGAGGCACCAAGAAGGTGAAGAAGCGACAGAGATGCCTAACATCCAGCTGACAGAATTTTGCAAGTTTTCCACGTAGGTTCTCCCTCTCTTTGCACATCTCTCCCCAGCAGAGGCTTCCAGGATGGACCCACCCTGAAGAGCACTGCATGGCCAGGCTCTGCCAGCAGCCCCGCAGGTGAGCACGAGCGGAGATTAAAGCTCTCGGCAAAGGCCAAGGTTCCATGTTTCCCCAAGATCTACGAGGGTGACCTCCAACACGTGTAAATTAAACATCATCCTCATGCAACACCCTGAGCGAGATAGGAGCAGTCATTAATATGAATAATTCATCGTAAAAGACACAAGGATTTTGAAAATCCTATTTCCATGCAATGCTTTCAATTCTATACCAGACACCAAGCTTACATAAAAATGTGTTGTTTAGTACGTTACTGGTATCACCAGCACTGCATATTTTTGTAGCTTTCTGGAATTTTCCAAGGTAAGAAACAGCAGATCAGCTTTGCCACTACATTTAATAAATACAAATTCAGGAAGCAAGGCACCTATTCCTACACAGATTCCAATTCTCACAACACTGATCTGGTATTATAAAATATTTTGCT
>VYZQ01000598.1:9076-26139 GCA_013400655.1 Mystacornis crossleyi
GAGTTGCCTTGGGGTTAGAAAGGATTGGAGAAAATCATTTAAGCATGACAATTAATTGAAATGAGTAAAATGGAGACAGACTCTTCATTCAAAAGTAAGTAGCAGGTGATCGGCAACAGATTGGGACTGGTATTAAGAAAAATTGAACAAGGAATCTTAGCTGATGAAGATGGAAAGTAGAAAATTAGTTATAAGTTAAAAAAAAAACAGTAAAAGGATGGAGAAAAATGTTGATAGTGATAATCCCAGTTTATTTATTGTTTTAAATTATTCACCTGGAAACCTCTGGCTCTTCCTTTCCTCCTAATTATGTTAGCTGTGTCAGTACTACACAGATGAAGCAGTGGGAGCCAAACAGCAGCACCTTTGAGGCTCCCAAAGAATGTGTCAGGCAGTGATTGTATTATGTGTGTCTGTGACAAAGTTTTCTCTCCCAGTTAGACTCCAGAGATACCGCAGGTATATATCCCAGAATTCTGCAGCTGCTGACTTGAACGAGCTCTCTCATTTTATCTTTTGCTGGTTTTATTCATCCTGTGCTTTTGGCACAGCTGCCGACAATTCCACCATCCTTCTCTTCACGCAAGCTTTCCTCTGTGTAAAAGATGCACTGGGCAGCTCCTGCTGACGATTCACCTCTCCCAGATTTGCCGCAGACTCACAATGAGGTTTTTTACTGGGCAGACAAAGTGACTGCAACACCTCCAGCCTTTATGTCCTTTCTGAAGGAGGAGCCAAAAAACTGAGGAAACAGACTGCTTTGAAGAGCCAGCACAACACAATAAAACCTGCCCACAACCTAAAAATACCAAAAAGATTCCTATGAGGCCTTTCCTCTAAAAAGTCTTGTGTTCAGAACAACTGCGGATTAAATGCTTTTTACCATGTTCAGCAATAAAAGGCCTGCATTCATAAAAGTCGTTGGGAGATAAGATTTGACCAGCATACAATATTTTAACTGCAATCAGTTTTCACATGAGTTACTTTTACCTCTTCATTAAGCTCAATACCTTCTCTACTGCATAAATATGATGTACCATACCCATGCAAAATGCAAAAAATTTCCCGATGGCATATTCTGAGTTGGAAGCTCAGAAAAATCCCAACTTCCTACAAAGTACCCTTTCTGTAAGAATATGGCATTAAAAAAAAAAATTTAACATGCAATGAATGCTGCTTCTTATATATTTAGATGTTTAAAGATGCTGTAGGGCTACAGGGTTATGTGGTGTCTGTATGCAGGGTCTGCTATTCTTCCCTGTTAAGACTATTTAGATTTTTGGCCAAGGTCTGGTGCGACACAGGGAAAAACACAACATGCTGCAGTCATAATCCAAATTTGCCACTGGAGCAGCTGCCCAAAAAAAACCCTTTGGTCTCAGGGGAAACTTGAGAAAGGGAAAGGTATCCAGGAGAAAAAAAATTAATTAAATTTACTTATATTATCAGCTGACTATGAATTGTTTCTATCCAGACGAAAGGAAGAAACAGGATTGAAATTTTATTTCAGAGACTTTCACATTTTCAGAATTTCTCTCCTGCCTCTTACTGAATAACTCACAGTCTTTAAACTAGGGCAGAGACACCCAGAACTAAGTTTTCATCTTCTCTGTGTCCCGAATGGGCATCTCTTAGTGAATCTTAGCATGCAGCCATCAAAAGTCAGGGCCTCCTGGAAGCTACCTCTTGGAGCAGACTTGGATCCCAGAGTGGTGGTTTCCAGAAAAATTAGTCATTACCCTTTGATCTTCATTAAAAAAAAAGAAAAAAAAAAGGCAACAGAAAGGGTCCCCTTTGAGTTGTGATGGATGGCTTAATAAAAAGGCATCCACCCACCTCTTGGAGCTGACAAGAGGTTCCTCTGCTACATGTGTGAAGGATCCAGTTATGACTTTTTAATTCCTGCTGAATAAAAGACCAATTTTGATCAGTCTTTGATGACTTCTATGCAAAGTTCAATATTTGGTGCAATAATAGTTTTTTGCATAAATGTCCTGTTCAGCTCCTAGGCTAGAGCACATGGAGCCAGGTTGATCTAAAGCATCCGTCTTGAGGAAATTGGAGAAGTGCATAATAAGCTCTCAGACATATTTGCAATGCAAAGATAAACACCATTTATGCATGACTTGGCTCATTCTAAGTCTTGAAAGAGTGATAACACCCAAAGCAGCTGTGACTGAGGTTGACACACACTGGGCTGTCATTTAGTGGACATTATACAAATTACAGTCCTGCTGGCTAGAGAGAAGAATTGTTCTGCAATGATCTGTGATGTCTTTTAAGGCTGCTGTAATCACATGTATCACATTTTCAGGAACTGAAAATAAATCTCAAAGAACTGCAAATAAATCTGGGGGGAAAAAAGTTCAGGTAGCAATTTCATTAAGATTGGGAGCTTGAAACTAGCTCTGCTGCAACATGGCAGATTCCACTTTCCAAAAATGATGTTTTCTTCCGATATGTTGTCTGGTACAATTCTCTTCGCGAGCACTATTACTGTTCAGTATATGGGGCATGACTCATGATACAGCACAACACGGAATGATAGCTAGAGAAAATTGAGCTTCTGAAAAGTGAAATTAAAGGGGAAAAGCCACAGGAATAAATAATGCAATAGACAGACAGAGCTGGAGCATACAAATGAGATGTCTCAGGATAAGTTTCAGCCTGTTGTCTAAGCCCTGACAATGGGCTGTGGACATGCTTTATCTTCCTAGCATGCTCAGGGAAGAGTCAAATAATTATAAGTGCAGCATGAGGCCACCTGCTACCAAGTGCAGGTATGCTGGTACTTGAGGATCAAACACGTGTATTTTTTTCCAGCATCCACTTGTCTTTAGTCCTCTGATAGACAGTCCCAGACCGCCAGCCAGCTCTGCCCTTGCATCCTGCAAGGACGAACACCACAGCAACTCCCCTGTGACTCAGGCCTCAGCACTGCAACCCATTCCCACCCAGCAAACCTCCTGTTTGCTCTGGATGTAGTGGGTCCAAGCCCTGCCACACACTTTCTCTTGGGAGGAAAGCTGCAGTTAAACTTCACCCCCACAGTTGTTTTTTGATGGTTTGTTTGTTTGGGGTTTTTTACTGAATAATCTAACTTGAAGAGTTGTTTCGAAGTTCTTCCTGTAAAATTCCTATTTGTCAGGTGGGGTCTCTTATGGCCTCATGTCACTTCAAGCACTGCTTACAACTAATAAATACTTGTGCACACTTTGCCCTGTTTTAAGGAAAAGACTTTTTATTACTTGCAGTATTTCATACTGAATGGAATACACATGCAGAGCACAATGCAGGAGCTGAGCATGATTTACCACCTCTGCTGCTTCTTTTGAAGAACAGAAGAGATGGCACGTTTGGCGATTGGAAAGCAAACGAACAGAAGGAAGAGTCCCCTCAAATCTCTTACTGTTTTGTGTGTAGATAAACACACAAAACGAAGTTAATTATCAGGCCTCTTTTTTTTTCCCAAATGATTATCACTCAGTAGTAAGATTCAGAGGCTGATGTTATAAAAGGGTGGATGGTTTTAAATTAGATTAAAATATAACAATAACTTCATAATGGCTTTTCCAGAACATAAGCGTCCTTCTAGAAAAAAAGATAAACAGACATTATTGTGAGAGCTGATAAGATTTCACACCCAAATTACCACAATACTGAAACCAAAATCCAGGTAAATCACGTATTATTTGTTATCCTTAGCCTTTCACTGGGCCTGCCACCTGCCCTTTCATTCTGCCTTGTTTTCCGTACTCAGAAATGAGCTGCTAAAACTCTTCTCAGAAATGCTAGGGTATGTGTGCCCAGGAAAGTCATCTTGTGCTGGCCCACCCACTCACCCTCCCACTTGACAGGCACCTTTTGTTAAATCAATACCACAGAAAAGCCCACGGAACAGGTTACATCTTACTCTGAGCAAGCGTATATAACACTCCAGCTTTGATCACCCTTAAAACAACTGGAAGCAAAATAACACTGACAATGACCTCTATTTTCCTGAAGAAAAGAGTGGAATCCCAGAGGAATAAATTAAATACTTGTGCTCCATCCTTACTTTTAATATGATGGCCTTCATCCCCACCAAGTCAAGTCCCAGAGGTGCCATCAGGGTTTTGGGTAGGCAAAAGTTTTAACTGTCAAAAGCTCATGGCTCAGACTAAACAGATCCTAATCCTGCTTCTCTTGATGACAGCTGAAAGACTCACAGAGAATAGAATCTTATATCTCACTATCTGTGTTCTAACATTGAAAAGAGTTAAAGAGAAGAACAAGAATTAAACAAGATGGATTAAGAAATTTATTTTTCAAAACAGGTACGATGGAAGAGGCAGAGAAGGAAGAGATGGAGATTCATGCATTTGGGAAAAAGTTTAAAATTTCAAGACAAGAAGAGATACATTAATGAAATATCATCGTTAATAATTAGAATGTTTAAGGTGAATGCCTACATATGTATTCCTTAAGGAAAAACATACCGTACCCAGTGAAGTTCATATACACCCACCTAAGAAGATGCTACAGCCAGGGCGAGGGTGATGCTATATATATTGTCAGTAGAGAAGAATGAGTTTACAAGTCAGGTCTAAGGGAGAAGATATGTTCTGGGAAAAAAAGGATGCTAGCCCAAGGACACCGTCAAATCCCTGTCCCTGTTTATGAAGGTACTCTAGTGCTACAAAGTGAGAGCAATCCTTTGCTAAATACTCGCCCTGGTTCACGAATTTGCTGATATTACAAGACAGAAAACTAGAAACTAGTAGAAACTGACATGGAACAAATTACAACACCTAAAAAATTATTCTAGATTTCTCCTTATACTTTAATTTTCATTTTTTATGTTCTACACATATAAATTCTGTGCTGAAGATTTCAGGTTAAGATCTAAGATGGTCATGATTGGGAGAGAGGAGTTTTCAGAGTACCTCTGTTCTACAGAAGTTTTGCTAATGTTGATGCTGAAGTTCCAGTTCAGCACTAGGCAAATACAGCTCTAATCTTTTTGGAAAGTCATGCCAAAAGATACTCGAAAGGAGGTGAATCACCTGTAAACAGACCCATTCAAACATGCCGTGTGCTGACAGCCCACAGACACAAGATCTCTCCCAGACAGACCTTCAGAGATACCTTCAGATCAGGATCCTTCAGAGATACTTTCAGATCAGGACAGTCATATCCTGGAACTCACAGAAAAGAATGTAAGTTCTAAGGTTTACACCTAGCAAAACAGAAGTTTCAGCAGGAAGCCCTAGGGATTTAATGATAGATCCTAGGACACATTTGAAAAATAAATATGTGACCTGCTGTCAGGAAGATTGTGTTACCTGTGCAGGCAACACAGAGAAGTTGAATACCAGCTACAGAACTAGTTGCAATTTAGGTACTGAAAAACCTAGTGCTGAAAAAGGCATAAAAAATGATGCCAGACACATCAAAAATAACTTTCAGCAAGACAGTTACTCAGAAACTCATCAAAAAGATGGTTTCTGAGTCATTTTTTTCACCTGGTGTTATTGCTTTCAGAGAGCAAGGCCAAGGCCGGTGACAAGTTCTTTCATCCAACGAAGACATAAAAAGCACCACGAACTCAAAGATGAGCAAAATTCAGACCAATGTTTTGAGGAGCAAGGGTAACTGACTGATTGGACGAGATGCCAGAAGAATGATAGAGTTTGACAAAGAGAGGGCTTAGAAAACTCTCTTCATTACGCACAGAAGCTACTAGCCTCAAAAAAGCAGTAACGCTGCAAGACCAGGAATAACCCAGGAAATGAGACAGTGTAAGGGTCATGTCAGAACTTAACCTCTGCACTATTGTTGAAAATCATTGTTATTAACCTGAAACATAAAATAGGAGTCAATCGCTGAGAGGTGTTTCCCTGTAAGTGACCTTGCACTACGCTATTCATGGCATTCAAAGAAACAAAAAGGAACAAGGAGTTTAAAAGATTTTAAGCATTAAAAATGGCACTTACTTTGTCAAGAGCCGCCCAAGAGTGCCCAGCAATAACCAGAGTTTTCAATTGTCTAACCACAGTTAATCTCAGCCTCAAAACCTGTTAATAGTCAGGCAGTCATTGGGAAAGGAAGGGGAGGAGGGGAAGAGTTTGATGACACAGCCGTGGAAAAACCAGAGAAATCACAATAATGTAAAGCACATCTGATGTAAAACACATATTTCAAACCACACGTATTCTAACTGTGGGGATTGTGCCCATGCCACTGTGACTGGCACACGAGTCAGCAGCAGTGAGAAGCAGCTCTGGGTGTTGACAGACACCTGCTCAGCCAGTCCTGTAATATGCAAAGAGCTTCTCCAAGATGCACTCTCCTAGCCAGGGAGGGGCAGCAAGCACTTGCAAGACTGGCATTGGAGGGAAGTACCAGAAATTAATCCAATAGCCACTTGTGGTCTCCTATACCCTGAGGCACTGGTTTTATGGAGCAAAACCTGGTGGGATCAGACAGGTTCCCTTGGTGGCCAGTCCTGGCATGGAGTGAGCAGCCATATGAGTTTACATGTCGTTGGTGGGAGCAGAAGACACGGTGGTGTGTGTCTGTTGGAAATGACACAGAACATTCCTGATCAGTGCTTTGAAAGCAGCTTTTCTCCTGCTCTACATAACTATGCAATCTTGTTGCATGGTCCTGGGAACTATCCTTTTTCCAGTACCCTGTTTGACTTTGTTGTTGATGTCATGGGAAAAAAGTAGTCAGTTGTTTACCAGAGCATTCGATTTCAGCAGATCTGGCTATGAATAATTATATCACTTATTAATACCACAGTAAGCTAGATAATGGGCTACAGACACCTAACAAATAACAGGATGAGAGAAGAAAGGGCAGATTGGCAGGAGGTTGTTTGCTTTTGCGAGGATTGAATTATAGAACTGGCCAGGATTCAAAACTATGAATCATTAAGAGCATGCACACAGCAGTTTTACATCAGTGAGCTCTATTGACTGTAGAGAAGCTAATATTGATCTACTAAACATATGGGAACGGAGAAGCAGGTCCCACATAGTTAAAAACGTGTTTTAATGTCTGTCCTTGGAGTTGTGTTGGTTCCCTGAAACACCCACACATTTCTGACATCATGACCAGACCTTTATCCAAAGTCTTTGAAAGCATAGATGTGTCTTTTCAGGTTCACAGTGACATAAATCTTTGAAACATGAGTGGAAACAGGATCACTGTGAGCTACCATGCTTATCTTGTCTTGTATCTCCCTTATCACCTTGGCTCAGTTTGCAGTACCTACACTGAAGTTTCTATTAACAGAGGTGTTTCTGAATATAAAACAAAAATAATTAAGCATTATCTTGCCTTTCCTTAGTAGTTGAGATTTACCTTCATGTGCAAATGGGACAAAAAACTTGCTTCACTAGGCTGCAGACATAACTGCTGTGAACTCTGACATCAGCAAGAAGCTGCTGTACAGCACTTTGTTCTTCACTCCTGAAAGGGATGAAGAATAAATGTTGCATTCAGGAAAGGGAAGACAAACTAGGACTGCTTTTCTACCCATAAATACACTTCACTGTACATTATAGGAGATAGCACGAATTAGCCTAACGCTGTTAGAGACTATTTCATGGGGCAACAGCAAAAAAAAATGGACTGAAATTATACTTAAGCTGTTTTATTCACAGAACTTAGAGACCCTGGACTAACAACAGTTAGACCACGATCATACGGGTTTCCACCAGTGTGTTCTATCTCACGTTTACATACAAATAACAAATAAATATTTATCATGCTGGCATGTAGTAGGTAAAGAGTGAATTTGGGATCTTAACTACAGCATGATTTTCTATATGTGCTCAGTTCATGCCACAGGTCATACAGGGATCTTGAGTACTTGTTTGCATCTCTCCTCAGATTTTAACATGCGCTTGAATTTCTTCATAAGACCCCTCAACAACACAGTCTCCCACCCCCGGTGACCTGGTGCTGATACCCTCTTATTTTATTATTCCAAATAACTCAGTCACTGTGTTCCTGTCACTCTGAGCCATAGTACAAGCCTAGAAAAATGGAAGCTGAACATCTTCTTTCATTCTGACAAGCAGGAGCACATCCACAAACTTTACTGTCTTGGCAGCCTTCAGTAATAATAATCAGCCTGTTGAAATACAGACAAGAAACTCTCTGCAGGGTAGGGTTACTTGAAATACAAGACATCCTTCAGTTCAGATGCTGATTTTGTGTCTCTTCACTGTAAAGAAGCAGCGAGTGTGAGATATGTATCAGTTTCAAGGTAAAGTCTGTTCACAGCATGACCTCCAAACATTGGGGCCTTGCACCAGTAAACAAACTAAGCCTGATGGAAATCTATCATTTCAGGTTTGGCTATTGAAAACCAAGAATACATGTAATTTAATTTTCATCTGTTTATGAAAAGGACGAACAAGGCACAAAGCTCTTTCATTTCTTCTGTTAATCCAACCTGCCTCATAGAGAAACTGAGCCATAGCCCTTTGTGATCCTTTTCCTTTGCTTTTCTGTAAGAGAAAGAGAGGCAGACTAAAGGAAATTAAAAAAAAACTTAAGGGAGATAAAGTGATGTCTCAAATGACCAAGGCATTGAAAAAATTCTAAACCAGAAATTCACCTTAAAGTTTCCAAGTCTCCAGTTTCCCAAACCCTTTCAGGGAGCCAAACGTCATGCCCTGCTGCTCACCACAACATTATCCGCCTCTTCTACTGAGAAAGCACATAAACTTTTAGATGATGATGAACAAATAAATACTTGCTCTAAGACTAATCTTGGCATAAAAAGTCCCAGAGAAGGACTAATTTAGGGCTAATTGGCCTTGCACAGATATTTGGTATTGTAAAGTTTGACAACTTTAAGTCACTCAGTCACAATCAAACTGTATGTCTAACTGCATCCCCGCTTTCCCTAAAATGCTTTTGGAAAAAGTATTACATCCCTGAAAATAGAAGATAGTGCAGAATATATTAGATATTTACAATCTATGTGCAGTCAAGAAATTATTTCACCATAGAGAGTAGAGTGTAAGCTAATGGAGAAAAACATTGCATGGCAGAAGATTTCTTTTACGACCAAGTGCATTTAATGCAGATATTTTATACTTCTGAATAAAATGCAGTCTTCCTGACTGCAGTAGACCTGCATCTGCACGAATGAGAAGAAAATCTAGCTTACAGAGCAAGAGATAAAATATTAAATGGAAAACCTTATTTCCCTGAAATAAGATGTGAATACTTCACTTAAGGAAACTGAGCAGCTTTCAAGAACTGAAAGTTATTTATGGTACTTATCCAATGATCAGAGTCACATCTTTTGCTATATAATACACTTTTAAACATAGTTATTCAAAAGAAGTTTGATTAAAAAGCAATCCTTGGAATAGTGTCAATTCATTTATTTTGCACAGGGCTTCTATTACTTCTTATTATTTTTGTAATAATCCTAACACCTATTAACTGTCGTCCCCTTCAATTTCGCATTCTTCAGCTCAGACAAAATCCCGCTAAAACTGCCACATCTATTCTTCTCAGGCTTTGTGACTTAAAACACTGTGCTGTGTTGAATATCCTGAGTCATTAACAGGTCTTGCACCTCCTGGACCTTGATCAAACTCTGTAGAGGTAACCAAGCCAGTCCAACTGGAAAATGAAACTTGAAAGTTGCTCTGTCAGAGGCTTCTGCCACAGTGCAGCCACTTAGCGTGTAGAAAGGGAAGAACTGACCAGGAATGGTGGGCAGAAACCGTAAGAGGTTAGATCTTCCCTGTTTTGCAGCACAAGGCAATGCAGTCCTTCAGTAACCACAGGGTGGGAGAAGACTCACTTTAAAAGGGATAACAGAAGAACCAAGAGTTTGAGTGGTAACGAAGACAGGAAAGAAAATAAGGCAAGATTCTTGCTCTTCTCCATCTGAGCTCTGGATACCATGAGGTTATCCCATTTTCAGTCTTGTGTTTCTCACCATCAGTTCATTCAATGCTGTCTGAAGTAATACAGTCCAGTGAAATAATATATCCCCACTGCTCCTTTTCACACTGATCCTGCACTCTGCTTAGAGCTTGGATTTCAAAGTTTCATATTCATTCCCTGTACAGAGAACTAATTACGTTGGCTAGACGACAGACCATGTTACTCACAGAGTGACACTGGCCAACCCAGAAAATTAACTGAGGATCACATGAACTTCACAAATCCCATTTCAATGAGATCTTAAAGTGAAAACTCTGAAGAGAGTTGTCATTCTCTGACTCCTCTCCACCTCCCAAAAGAATTCTGTCCAAGAAGGGAGCTGCAGAATGGAGATTGCTATCAAGAAAATCACATTTGCAAGAGAAAAGGCTATCCTGCTAACTTCTTAACATTACCTGCACTGTTCATTTGGGTTTTTTTAACAGAAATAAGTACATGGAATTGTAATAGAGATTTGATCATAGGAACTAAACTGAAAATAGGAATCTGTACAGTAATCATTCATGTGGTATTATTCATAATAGAAGTGGAGATACTGCTGCTATTGGAATTAATGACCATTAATGACCAAGAAAACCTGAAACTGATCCCCCAAGGAAAAGGATTAACAATGCTTTCTCTCCCTGCCCTCATTTTAAGACTCAAACTGGTTCACACTGTTAATGGGATAAATATTCAGCATTTTTCTCTCCTCTACCATCTGCCTCTCCTATTTTTACCTTGGCAGGCATCATTACCATAATATAGTCTCATTATGCTGTGCATTGGACCCAATTTTGAATGTTTAATAAGAAATCCTCCTTTGTCCATGTACTGCTGTTGAACCCAAAGGGACTATTTGAGGGGTGATTATTTACATAATTAAGGATTGTGCTACAAGATGGGGAGTTGACTTAGCAACATGTACTGTGTATTTAACAAATTCTCTTAATATATTTATTAACCAAGTAAATATGTTGACACATAACATAATCATTATTATTTGACTCTTTTAAAGCAAGTGAAGGAGCCAGAAGGGAGGGGCAGAGAATCCCACACTTACAATCACTTCAAGGCAGGTCTCAGAAAAATGGAAGGAAGGAAAGGAAAACTCTAGTGTCCTGGTTTAGACAGGTGTCTACTAAGGAAGGCAGGAGTCCCCCTCCCACCCCAGAATGGAAAAATGCAACCCCCTTACTCATGAGCTATTATAATTTTGAAATTGAGGGGCTTTCAGGCAAGGATATGAGAAATAGGAATAACAGGTCTTTACTGATATATATATATATATATTTATATGTACAACAAGGCAAAGCAAAACAACAATAACTAAGGCAGTAACAACCAACAGAAATGAGACCCNACATCTAGATAAACAGAATACTGAAGAGGGTAGATACAAAGGAATATTAAAAAAAAAATTGTATGAAAGATGGCAAAAGAGCAACTATGATATACAACTATGATTTTGCAAAGCATCTAATGCCATGTCACAAAATCTCACTGTTAAAGGCAGTTCAAATTGCTTTGGATGTGAACAATGTCACCTGGAGAGAAACTTGATAAACCAGCAGTGAATTCTGGGTGACAACAGCAAGCAGCAACATGAAGCTGAGAGATGACAGAGTTGTAGAATCATTAAGGTTGCAAAAGTCCTCTAAGATCATCGAGGTCAACCATTAACCCAGCACTGCCAAGTCTACCACTAAACCATGTCCCTAAGTGCCACATCTAGACATTTACTGAACACTTTCAGGGATGGCAATTCCACCGCTTCCCCAGGCAGCTTGTTCTAATGTCTGAGCACCCTCCCAGTGAAGAAATTTATCCTAATATCCCATCTTAACCTGGTGCAACTTGACCCATTTCCTCAAGCTGCATGTCCTGTTGTCCTGTTGCTTGTTATTTGGGAGAAGAGACAGATCCTCACCTCACTGCAACCTCCTTTTAAGTATTTTCAGAGAGAAATTATGGCGGCCTGAGTTTCCTCTTCTCCAGGCTAAGCAACCCCAGCTCTCTAAACCTCTGCTCCTCAGACTTTTTCACCAGACTCTTCCCCAGCTCTGTTGCCCTTCTCTGGACACACTCCAGCACTTCAATGCCTTTCTTGTAGTCAGGGCCCAGAACTGGACATAGGATTCAAAGTGAGGCCACACCAGCACTGAGAGCAAGGGAATGATCACTGCCCTGGCTCTGCTGTTATTTTCCATTAGAGAGTTTCCCAGCCAGATTCTGCTCATATCTGAGGTTTTCAGAGCCAGGACACTGTGGCAGTGTACCACAGAAGTGAATTTAGAAGTTTGATTGAAAAAAAATAAATTATATTTGCAGATTTAGAAAAAAAGGAAAAAAGCTCGATGAGGAAACAGAGCAAATAGTACTTAAGGAGAAATACACACATTGATCAGAATGAAAGCACAGGGATTTAGTTTTGTTGCAGTCTGCTTACCAGTGGGTATTTTAGTTCTGATAGTACGGCAGCATTACACCTTATTTAGTTCTGTAATTGGAAAACACAGGATTCATATGCAAAAAACTATTTTAGTATATATTTTAGTAAAATAACCTTTGCAAGGGTTAAATGCTCTGACATCAAGAGTAGAAATGAAACAGGTTTCTTAACCAGGTTTTCTAATTGCCTTTCCATAGACTTGTGGGGGACCAGACCCAGAAGATGCACAGACATACTCTGGTCCTGCCCTGAGTCTGGGTTCACAGGGGCACCTCTTTGTTTTCCAGGTCAACATCACTCCTTTCTGCCATGCCTCACTGACATGTTTCTTGCCATCTCTGCTGTGCCTTCCCTCTCCATCATCAGAGTTCATCCATCAGGATTAGGTCCGTGTGGGAAGGTTCACCCTCCTTCTTGCCCCAGGACAAGCTTGGTGTAGGATGAGGGGCAGGATGTGTTGGTGAGGGCAGGAGTTCCCCTTTTCCAGCTTCAGTTACTTCCCGCCAAACTGGAAGAAATGCTTCTGCCAGCCCTTTCCACACCTCCCCACTGGAGGGGTAAGGAAAGCAAACAGAGAGAAGCAGAAATTAATTCCAGCTTGACTTCAGTGCACTTGTTAAGAGTGCTCCTTGCCTGCCAAACGAGAGCACCATGGAAACAGCAACAAGCAAATTAGTGAATTAGAAAACACTGATCTTTGCAAATTGTAGCTGTAGCCACAAAACCCCATACAAGGAAAAAACATACAAATCCAGAGGCACGCAACACAGATCTAATACAACAGCAGAGCTCCCTTGCCCAGCCAGAGAAGGATGCCAAATCACAGCTAAATGCAGGGGTCTGAAGGACTGATTTCAGATGGGGGACTGTTGTTTTCTCCACTCTGATTTTGTGCTTTTGTTGCCATCAGACTCTTGCCATGGGAGGCCTTTGAAGGAAGAATTAAATCTCTTGCTATCTAAATAGTAGTTGACTTTATAGTGAAAATCATGGGATTGTTCTCCATTCCAAACCACACTGCTTTTACAAGTGCCAGATTCTTGTTCAAACAGCAATACTAGCAAATTTCAGAAAAATGTGAATAATTTGAGCCTCAGCTTAGGAAAGGAAGCACAAGTCATTTTAGGTATTCATGAGGTGCTTGCCTTTTTTGTTGTTTGTTTGGGTTTTTGAGGGGTTTTTGGCCTCCTACAAAAGAGAGTTCTATTGGGAGATTCAACAAAAGATTAGAGATCACTTTTCTGGATGCTTAAGAAGTATCTTCTAAATGTGAAGATGGAACGAACAAGCAGAAAATTCAAAATATTTGGAAAAATAGAAGATATGGGCAACCTACCAAACAGCAGAGCTGCCCCAAAAGAGGGAGAGATTGTTGATAACAGCTAAGAGTTGTGATGAAGCATGAACAGCTGAGTTTCAGCTTTCTTGAACTGGAGCCGGGCATGACACATCAAGATGAAATGCCAGACAGACAGGCTGAAATTTCATTTGGACACAAGCAGATGGGTCTGGAACAGAGAGATTGATCTGAGGCTTGTCCATATAAAGAGAGTACTTAACTTTGCACTTACAGATGAGTCAGGTTCATGAGCAAAAAGAAGGAAACCACAGGCGGACTTCTCTACAAGACTCAAAGTGTGAGCTAATATTTTCCTTCCCTGTTTTCATGCCCATGAAATAATGTGCGCACTTTCACATCACTTGCTTCAGTGATTTCTTAAACACAGAAACTAGATTTTCCACAGACATGATCCTTCAGAGGAAATCCTACAGTACTGAAATAGGGTACTGACAACAGCACACACTGTCAGAAAAACAAGATGTATTTCAGTTTGGGGAATATAAAGGGTTACTGACATTTGTGCAAACAGTGAGTTATGTATTAAATATTGCACATCAGTGAGAAACATTTTATATGACACTTTGAGAAGAGAAAAATAAGTCCCACTGGTGCATTTTACTGAGAGACCTGGAGACTGAAACAGCTGATCTTCCTTTTCACTGACCAGATGTGGACTTCAGGTTATTTCTGGAGCCTGTCAAGAGGGCATCAGACTGGTTTAGATGACAGAGGGTAATTCCAGCACGGGACTTGTGTGGAGTATGAAGACGTTCTCTGACTTCTGTGGACACTCAGAAAATGAGCATCCATCACAAGACAGGGTCTGAAGTGCTCTGTGGTCAGCTCATCTTCACAGAAACACAGCTTCTCCAGTGAAATTCCCAATAGGACATGAAAGATGTGGGATGACCCTTTATACTAACAGCAGGGCACCTTAACTTGAGCCAAAACAAAACAACCTGTTCTGGGATGTTTCAACACCCCTCACTTGCCTCACTCACTGGCCAGAATCAGTCCTGAAGAAGTCCGTCTTGGACAACTTGGAGATAAGACTGTCTTGAGTCTGGTGCTTGGAAATGCAGCCCACTTGCAATACCTCTAAAAATCTATGTTCTGTCAGAAACAAGCACATCCATGCTTGCTCCCATAATCTCTGTCAGCGTCTGTCTGCCTCATGCTTTTGCCAAAGCCCCAATACCCACCCACACGCAGCAGCTCTCAGCTGACTTTGGCAACTGCAGTCCTCACCAGCCACCAGGTGCTCAACACCAATGAATATTCTCATTGCTGCTGATTTCTGCACATCCCCTTTCCTGCCTCTCCCACCTGCAACATCTTCAGGTGAAGGCAACGCAGGTGCCCAGACTCTGTGAAGATGTGCACAATGCACATGCACTGGCTGTACTTCCTGGGCCCCACAGCATCCATAATGTCCAAGGGGACACTAAAGCTGTGAGATGGATAAGGACGTAGGTGTACACCTGTAGTGACAGCTAAAATAAGGGACATTCTGCTGCATGTAAATTTTTCAACACAGGGCTATATCTTTGGAAGACATAAGTTTTAGCAGATCCAAATTAAGCATATACTGCTAATTTAGTGTGCCATTAAGCACATTTTTCACTCAAGTACCAGAATTTTCCTCAGCTTCTTTGTCTCCTTTTTTCTCTTTAGGTCATTGGATGATTGACAGCTCAATGTACTGCAGGAACATTGGAAGGTAAGAGATAACCATGTGCTGCAGTCAGAAGGTCCGTGCTGCAGTCAGAAGGTCCATGCTGCATAAAAATGTATTCTCTTCATTATTACCTATTTGACAAAGATTTAAGAGGGTTTTGCAGCTAAGGGCCACATATAAAAAGACTACAGATCACTTCCAAAAGACAAATGGCAAAAAGTCTGGCTAATTTACAGTGAGATATACTCACCTACTTTAAGGAATAGATGAAAGCACATCTGCAGGGTGCACCTCCACATCATGGGAAGGAAATTGAAAATAGCAGACAGCAGTGCAGCTGGTTACAAATTCTAGGAATTACATATGCATCCACTGGAAAATGGGAATTTGTTGAACTGAGAATCAGTAAAATCCCCGATGTTTGTTTGTTTCTCTGTTTGTTTTACAATTAGCAAAATGAAAGGCACGCATCGTATCTGCAGCTATGTGAGAAGGAAAATCTGCTTCTTCTGAGCTGCTACTGAGTGCTGCTGGAGTTGCAGTTCATTTCCCCATTGCTCTCACCTTCCCCGTGGATCCTGGGCCCCAGCTGGATCAGACATCCCTGGAGCCACATCTTCCTTCCCAGAGACATTAGCAACACCCACTGCACTGTGTCTCCCCAGCAAGGCAAGGGAGAAAATGTGTCACTGGAGGCACAGCACATCTGCACCCATGCCAGGAGTGAAACACAATCTTCTGTCCTGCTCTCCTCCTCTGTCCTCACCTTCCTACCCTAGTGCTGGGCTCAAAGGCTCACAATTTCATGGTGGACATAATCCCACATGGCAGAGCTTGAGAGTCAGTGCTTGGCTAGAGAGCAGTACAGCAGGGAGGATGGCCAGGGAGCTGGAGGTCCCATGAGGGTAGCTCAGGCAGATGGAAAAATTAATAATAGATCATAATGCACAAAGCACTCAGGGAAAGCCAGTGTTACATTCTTGCGTGTTGGTACAGATTATGGGAACCCCGTTAATCTCCTGTTTAATGCATGACTGCTCTGTAGCACCAGCCATCAGGGGCCTCATGTGCTCCCCGGTTCATCTATATAATCCAAAGGTGCTGGTAAAGGTCTTTGATGACCTGAAAAGTTGAAGAGATACTAACCCACTATGCAGTAGGTCACTTTATATGTTACATAAGAGATAGAATTGGTGAATGGTCAGATGGCAGATGCAAGAGGGGGATATCCACAAGCTTCTGAATTTAAGCTGATCCCAGTTATACATATACCTTAGGCTGTGGGCTCCTTTGCAGAACTCCTGTGTTTAGATAAAACACACCAAACACGGCTTGAATGTTCCATTACACCAAATTTACCCTTGCAGGGGGCTGTGCAAGGCCTGTATTACTTTAGCATGTGAGTGCTTTGCTTTTAGTGTTTGGTTTTGAACAGCACTGAAAATGTGTGCTTTCATCTTTGCCACCCTGTAACACCAAAACAAAAGTAACTACTGTAAACAATATTATAAATAAATGCAGAAGTAAGTAGGCATGTCATTAGGAAATTTCCCCTCTTGCCTAAATGGCAGTGATTCCGCTCTAGAAGTAATTCCCCTGAACAGTGTTTCCAGTGTCTCTTTACTTTAGTGTCCTGGTTTGGACAG
>VYZQ01000661.1:0-11030 GCA_013400655.1 Mystacornis crossleyi
TTGTTTTGTTTTGCTTTTTGCTTCAGGATCCCTAAATAGCAACTGAAGTTGAACTAAAATATCATTTATTGGTCAACCTATTCTGTGTTGGTCTCTTACTGGGGAAATTTTATTGCTTCCCTACTAAATGATTTGAAACTGGCAAGCTCAGCATACTTGATGTGACAACCTTGTGTTGTATAACAAATCCCCATCTGGACATGCCCAGAATAGACCCTGGCCTGATAATAGGAAGTTCTGTTATGCCTATTGTCAGAGTTTTAGGTGCACAGCTGCAGACTTGCCTAACTTTTTGGAATAGTTTTATACTTTCCAAAACAGCACTACCCTGGACAGGATAGACACCAAAAAAAAAAAACCCCTCTGTACCCTAATAGTGATTTTTAATTGTCCCCAACAGTTTGTCAGTTCTGTTTCTTTGACTAAAAGTAAGTGAGCATTTTATTGCTGAACACTGGAAATCTTTTTGTTTTGCAGCATTATTGAGAAGGGGGAAGAAAATTGCGGGCACCTGATTGAAGCTCACAAAGAGTGTATGAGAGCCCTGGGCTTCAAGATATGAGTGAGATGAGCAGGACTGAATGGGGTGAGTATAGCCTTCAGGACCTCTGCCTCTGAAGTGCCCTGGCACCTCAGCTGGTGCCATTGGAAGGCCCAGAGTACTGTTCATGATGGTGTCATCCTTACAAGAGAGAAGGCAGAGCAGTCCTCATGGACACTAGAGTCAGCACTGCTGTCCCTGTGGGGGTGGTGAAGCCTTTGGCAGTACACAGCCTCTGTGAGTCATCCTTCAGCAGCAGAGAATGGTGCTGTCTGATGTCTTCTAATAGATCCAAACCTCAATTTAGATTTCAGATGCTAGGGCACATGGGAGTTGGTTTTTGTGGGTTTGTGCTGGGTTTTTTTTTGTTGAATGTTGAACTGTTGCTCAACATTCAGTGGAAATCCAATGTTTTGTGAAGCTGTGTTTCCTTTCTCTTCTAGATGATGTCTTTGGTGTGACTGTGTTCTGGAAAGCTGCAAAATAAATTATTTCTGCAAGTTACTTTGAAGAACAAATATAAACAAAGAATCTATTTATAAAGAGTCTTTAATGATAGAGTATGCATCACATCTGTAGCTTTTCCACTGTTAGCTCTTGACCACTGCTATAGAAAATATATTTTTTTCCTCTTAATAAAAGTCTGAAAATGACCAGTGTTCCTGACTTCTGTTTCTTTTTAAGTAAAGAAATGACAGTGCCGTGCTTACTGAAAACAGTGTGCTGCAGGATTGAAAGGATGAGAAAAGCCTGCTTAATCATTAACACGGGAACACTGAGTACTGTGATGGTGTAGTTGAACAGAGAGGACTTTGGTGGGTTTTCCCACTGATGCAAATTGTGAAATCATGCTAGCAACATTGCCCTCCTACAGCTTTCAGCAGTCATGCTGAAGCTTGTAGTGCTGTTCGTGACAGTAGCTGTAACTATGTTTGCACAAAGGCGACCACAATCTTACGAAATGAACTTCCTCAGAGTCAAAACTCTATTTGATTTCCCCTGCTCGAGTTCTTCCAATGGTTTTTGAATACCATTACCAAGCTTCATTCTTTATAATGAAAAATTAGGTACTTCCCATATCAAACTCATTTGAGCCTGTAGATCTTCAAGGGAAAGGGAGAAGAAGATTGGTCCCTGTCACTGCAAGTGACTTGTATGTACAGGTTACTTGCCTCAAAGTAAAGCTTTTTTTCATCCTGAGTTTTTGTTGTGTTGGTCTTGTGCTGTGCACGCATGGGCTTTTGATTTCTGGCTTCTTTTTTCACTTGTATGAGATGATAGTGGGAGGGTGGTTGTTGCCTTTGATTCCTTCAGTCTAGAGAAAAATTAGGTGCAATTGCTGGTTTGTTACACGTGTGGGGCTTTTTTGGCTTTATGCTATGTAATTGTGCAACCCTAATGATGTTCTTCCGGTGGTGAGTTGACTTTCCTGAAGATGGTATTGCTAATTACTTTTTCTCCTGATGAGTTTTCTCTTCGGAAACTGAAGATACAAAACCTGTGCTTTGTCTTGATTTTTCTCCTGGCTTTGATCCTGCTGGAGGGGTGGGTGCAGTCATGATTGTTTCTCTGCCTTCTGGGCCCTGTGTATCCTGAGCCAGCAGTGGCTTTTGACTGTGAACATTTAGTCTGTGACACTTGGTGCTGCCTCTGCTGAGACTCACAAGTTGCATGAGGAGAGTTTAGACTCTTCCTCTGGGAATGTTTTGAGAAGGTCCTGTCTTGAGGCAAGAGTTGTGCCATGCTGGCTTTCAGCCTCAGAGTAGGGATGCAGGTGTGGCTCTGGCAGAAAGCATTCAAAGCTGCCTGTGGCACTGTAGATGTTTGAGGAGCAGGACCTGCTGCTCTTCTTGGTGTTTATTATTGTCTTGAGGTAGAAACTTGAATAAGGTCATTTCTTGTTGAACCATTGTGTGTCAGAGCTTGAACTGAAGAGAATACTGGAAGGTGGATGAGGACCAGCTTTGTGGTAGCGTGGTCTGGGTAAACTATGGAAATGTTGCCGCAGAACAGAGCAGGGCAGGGAGCGGCCAAGTGAGAATGGAGTGCTGTTTGTATCAGCTCAAGAAACAAAAAAAATATATTCCTGCACAATTTTGCACGAATTCTATTCACCGAAGAATTGGGATGTTTAGACCTCCCTGAAGGTAAAAGCATGGCAAGTGCTTTAGAATTTTTTTGGAAATGAGTGGGATGCTGATGTACCTACATGCAACAGATACAGAAAGGATACTGGACAACTCTATACTTAAAGCAACAACAGAAGAACCTTGTAGTCAAACCAAATTCCTTGCTGAGTGGCTTCATTTCTTACTGTAGTATTCCTGTGGTGTGGATTCAGGGCTTCATTCAGGGAGCGGGAGTTCAGTGTTACTACTCACTGAGAGTGTTGGTGACAGACACTGCCCTGCACAGGATGGTGTGTACCTGGGTGTCTACAGAGGGTGTGAAACAGTAGCCAGGAACTTGACTAAACTAAAAAAAAATAGAGCAGTACAGCTAGATACCTGCCATTTTTGAACCTTTGTGATTCGCTGTGAGCTTGTCTGGAGTAGGATTGAGACCTTCCCCAACAGTTGTAAATCAAATGTGGATATTTTGGAGCTACAGGGTTTATTTGTGTGTAACAGTTTTGCAGACTAATGCCAGCAATACACTATATAATAAATCAAAAAAGAGGGGTCTGATTATGCCCTCTCTGACTTCAAGCCACCAAGGTCTTAGTGTCCTCAGCACAGGAGACTGAACTAGTTTTCAGCTTATGGGATCAGCAGTGAACCTGTAGACTTCCTAAGGGAGGGACAAAATAACCAGTCATTCAGCTGCTGTGAGATTTGGGACCGATAATCTCTGTGTTGTGTGGCTCTCAAGGACAGAGGATTTATTTGCCAAACATAGTGCAGGCTGTACCTGCATTGCATCATCACATGCAGCTAAATATTAAGTGCTGCTGGTGGAGTCCATTTTAAGTGGGAAAATCAGTGACATACCCATTTCCACACTGCCTGTTTCAGTGCCGGAAAGCTTGACATGTCTATTTTTCTTCTTCACAGACACATATTGCTTATGTGATGCTTATGTGTTTACTTCCAGGGAAAGGTCTTAATGCTGCTCAGGTGTTTTCTATGAACTTGCCATCTTCATTCCAAATTGTTATCAACTTTGGTATGACCCTTTCCCATTGAAGTAGTATTAGCTTTTGAACACTCATCCTGGATGAACCAGCATCCCTGGATGAAAGGCACTTATTCTAATCCAAGGCAAGGCATGAAGCTAGAATGTCTCTTTGGCAGTAAGAGGGTTTTTTTACTTTTGCTGGGTGGAAAACTGAAAGTGCTGTGAAGATGATCTGTATAGTCATGGTACCGTCAAGGCAGAAAGGAAGATTTAGTCTTGGTAGTTCAATCACTTTACCAATCTTCCTTTTAGAAATTTGGGTCTGAAAACACTTAAGTTAATCTCTAGTGTGTGCTCCGAGATCTACCTTGTAAAATGCTGTATTGTTCTCTCTACGATATCACATTGGGACCCAGCGGAAAAGTTGTATGGTTCCTAATGAGAGCTTTGTGCTGTTATTGCTGTGGGTTGAGAGCTTCCTGTCTGCCTTCCACAGGGAAGTCACAACAGGTCGTCATCAACCATGGTGCTGGCACCAGCATCACTGCAACACCACTGTTTATGTTCTGGGAGATGTCAGATGAAGGACTTTCTTTGTCCTAGTGAGTCGTTAACATCATATTCCAGTTTATTTTCTACTCAGGAATTTACCTAACTGAAGAATGAAATTAATAACTTCTTTTTTTCCACTTTCTTTGATGCAAAAGGGTTTTGGTAGTATGAAAAGGTAGGAGAAATTGCAATGGTGATTCTCAGGATGCTTCCTCTTAATGTAGTTCTACATTTGTATTCATAGCAGTTGAATCTGTGAGTTTTGTCTCACATATCTTATGTAAAGTATCTTTTTCCTAAGCGTTCTCAATCTTGATATCCCAACTTCCCATTTTATCAGATGTCAGCCTATCTTGGAGAGAAGGCTCCTCATAATATGGATTTTTTTGCAGACACCTAAAGGTAGACAAGTTGTCGTGATCATGTAGTGAGTATAAGGCAATGATATGAAAAACAGAACCTGGTTCCCAAGATTTTTATTGTAGTGCTTTGGCTGTAAGATCATCCTTCCTGCTTTGCAGAGAAGGTCGAGAGAAAGTTCTTAATTTCCCCGTAATTCTTGCAGATAAGTGTTGTTCTGCTTCAGTAGGTAGGATTTATTTCTTCACACTTCTCTTAGTTAAGGGGCCACTGAAGACCAGGTTCCCTGTTTCACTTTACCCTTAACAGAAAGCACCTTTCTGAATGGAGTGTACACACCCTGTGCAAAGCTTAATTTGTCTTCTTTCCTTCCCACATGGCAACCTGCCAGGATGGCTGTTAGGAACCACACGGCTCTGTATTGCACGCGGCCTAATCATTGCAGAAATAAGATTGTAATGGCCAAGACCATGATGAATTCTTTAGGGCTGCCATAAAGCATTGCTGCAGCCTTGCCCGGGGAGACAGTGTTATTCCAGAGCACTATTAGCAGGAGAGGCGATTAGTGTGTCTTTAACTGAATGGTGCCAATGGGAATGGTATGTTAGGCAGGGCAGCTGCAAGCTCGGCCTGAAACACGACCACCCTTGAAACCCTATCTCTACCCCACTGACCCATGCAGGCTGACTTCATACTGTGTTGGGAGACCACGTGGGTTGCGTCAATGCCTGAAATGTAACTGCATCCTGGCAGTGGGGCAGATCCCGCCTGTGTGACTGATAACGTGTTACTTGAAGCGCAGGAGGAATTGCATTTATGCATGTTTTGTGTAGCTGACCATGGAGGACTGACCTCGAAGGCTCCCTCTTGTGCCTGTGTCCTGGGTTACCTGAGTGGGAAGTGTTGGCTGTCCTCTTTGGGCTGAATGAAGGTCTGGGGCGGGTTCCAAAGAGCTATAAAAAAAAAAGGAAAATGTGAGATGATGTTTCTCGAGGGTGCTTCCCAACAGAGCCTGTAATTCCTCAACTAGGATTTCCCCACAAAACATGCTTCCAGGTTTTACACACTCACAAAGCTTGTGGCAGGATCGTTTCATCTTCATGATAGATGAAAATGGGCGCCAGAGGCTTCTTTGCTCTAGTTGTATCCCTTGCATTCACAGTTCTCTGGCTGTGCAGAGCTTTTGCTTGTGCCCCTTGATGGAAAACACCCCATGAGAGGGAGCTCCCTGGAGTAAGGGGGGCTGTAATGCACCTGGAAAATATTCACTGAGAGCCAGCCTCTCTTCTTTTGCTGAGTCCCTGCCACAGCTACGAGCCACAGTTGGAAAAGGGGGTGACCTTTTTCCTTTTTTGTGCTGGGTGAAAGTCACTCTCTCACAGGAGCGCAGAGCAGTGGAGAGCCTGATGTGTGACTGGAGCTGGCCGCAATAAGCTGGTTGTTTTCCCTTCTCCTTTCCCCTCCTCACCCTGCGCTGGGCTTATCTGGCCGCCTGAGTTATGTTAAGTAGCGGGTGCATGCTTGCTCTCTGTTCTCCTCGCTGCTTTTGCTCCTTGGATTTCAATTCCAAACATGGTTATCCATTTGGGGTCTCTCTCCGTTCCACTGCCAAGAGATACACATTCCACACTCAACACCAGCTCCCTCTGCTGCTCTCTCACGGTTGCTATTCCATTTGCCGGAGCGCAGGCGAGACAAGCACTGCAAGATTTCTGTCCTGTCTGTGAGTTTTCCAGCTAATGGCCTCTACTCTTTTTTTGACTGAGCTCTTTTGGCCTCACATTTGCCAGCTTCTTTTCTCACCGTTGTGGCTAAGAAGGGGTTTGTGAGCCACAAGCCGGCGGTTTGTGAGCCACAAAGAGGAGAAGAGAACCCTTTTGGAATTTTTCGGGTGCAAAAACATTTGGCAGCACTTTTTTAACATGTCGCTCTGAAGCACTGCTGTGGGACCAGACGGTGCTCAAGAGGAAGAGGAGGAGGAACAGCTACCCAGCAGCTCTGGTTTCAAACCTCTGCAGCACCCTTTGTGTATGACAATTCATTTTGAGCGCAGGATGGCTGGGGAGGGTGGGAAGTGGGGAAGGATGAGCGCAAACAGCCCCTCTTGGGACCAGGTTCTCCGGCCTCCGGTGTGTGATGCCTGGAAGGAGATTACGGAGGAAGCAGCCTATCAGCTGGCCAGCTGCATTGTCCTCCTGGGTTACATGGGGGGAAGTGGCATCTTTGGGTCCCTCTATATCTTTGGCCTCCTGGCCCCAGGCTACTTGTGCTATGCTCTGTGGGGCTGGCTGAGCGCTTGTGGGCTGGATATCTTCATCTGGAACATGCTGCTGGTCCTCGCCTGCTTGCTTCAGCTGGCTCACCTGGCTTACCGGCTCCGCAGAAACACCATCCCGGAAGAGTTTGACCTCCTCTACAAGACCATGTACCTGCCCTTGCAGGTGCCCCTGGAAGTCTACAAAGAAATTGTGAAGTGCTGTGAAGAGCAGGTCCAGTCATTAGTCAGAGACCAGAATTACGCGGTGGAGGGCAAGACGCCCATTGACCGCCTCTCGTTGCTGCTGTCTGGCAGGTAAAGGCTCCCCGGCTTCTGGACAAAGTCTGACAGCAAAGTGCTGTGGCTTATGGTTGTATTATCACTCTGGGTAGAAACTGGGGTGAGGATTGTTTCCTTCCTCTGAAAAGGATCTGAGATATGCATCAGTTTGTTGGGGAAGGGGGAAATTTGCTTTTGGGGGGGTTAGTTTTCCTTTGTTTTTCTGACTTAAAACTATTTCAGGGAATGGTTTGCAGACTCAAGCTCTGGGCAATGAAGTGACCAGCTCAGCCTTACCTATGATACTTTTGATGAATCTTTACTCCTTTCTCTGTCATTTTGAAGTGATCTTATTTCTGATGGGAGCAGACTGGCTGTGAGAAAGTGTTTCTCAAGGCAGGAGGGCAGTGTCTGCGTCTGTGGGGGTACCAGGCACACCTCTGTGATGTGTGAAGAGCTGTGTGCTGAGTGTGCTGAGGCCTCAGCTCACCTGCTCTCCCTGGCCAGCAGTGTTCAGGGAGAAGTGCCTGTTCCCAACACCCCAGCCCTCAGGGCTTTGAGATTTTTCACTTTGAGCATCATTTCATCAAAAGAGAGAGTATTCTCCTGTGGTGGATCCTGCCTAATGAGGTGTCTTTCTTTCCCTGTGCTGTCAAGCATTTGTGATACTCCTTCCTCTGGAACCACCAAGGAGAGCCTCAGGGACCTCTAGACAGTTGCATTGGAGATTTGATTGAATGAACTGTGCTGGTGAAGTACTGGCATTTGTTCACCTGAGATCCTGTGGCATGCCTTTAGCAGCATATCCACTTAACAATTTGTAAAATCCAGATGCATACAAATAGCAATAGCGTTGGCTTCCAGGCTGCTGCCAGGAACTTGGCCCTAATGTTACATAAGAATGGAAAAGGAACAAGATCTCTAAATAGGAGCAGTGCTGAGCTGCAGGAGATCTCATGAGGATTTTTCCTTTGGGAATACAAAGCATCACCTGGGGCTCATGTTTTACTGCAATGGCCAGTCCTCTCTGGTGAGGGAGTGTGCAAAGAATGGCTGACCTTCCTTTTTTTTTTGCTGTTGGTCCCTTTTCTAAGATGGGTTAAGAGCACCCTGGGACCACCAGGATGTTGAATGACAAAGCACTGGAAGGAAATTTGGTATGTGCATTTCCATTAGTGCTTGCCCTTACCAAACATCTCTGCTGAGCAGCTGGCTCTGAAGTTTACTGTGTCTGAAAATAATACTGATGGGGAAGAGTCTATGCTGTCTTGACCTGCACTGGATAATATGATGCTGCTCAGTGGGCATGAAAATGCTGCAACAGACAGTAAGGTGGTGATGGTGGGTGGTTGTTGGGCTCTCTTTTGCAGTGGGAACTATGCATCTTGGCCGGTATAGGATGTTCCATGGAGATGGGAATGGATTTACATTTCCTGGTACCCACTGTATTGCCTTGTGAGGTCCTTGCTGACCCAGCAGAGCACTGCTACTATTATGGTGCTCTCTCTTAAACTGAACAAGTTGGGTCTTGGAAATGCAGAATATGCCTGAATCAGGGAACATGCCTGGCAGTCCCTGACCCTTCCAGGCAGCGCTTCCAGCTGATTAGAAGCCAAAGGTGAACTGAGTCTTGTAACTCCTGAAGGCGGTAATTGCTTTTGTGCATTGTACAACAGGGGTACATGGTGACAGGAAAGCAAGAGGCCCTAAGTCTGGTGATGCAGAGCTATGAATAGAACTCCAGAGTGCCCTGCCATTGTCCTTGCTCCAGGCCTCTACAGGTCCTTCTCTACTCCCACAGCAGAGCTGAGTGCATGTTTGACCTTGACACTGGCAGGCAACTGTAGCAAAAGTAGGCGAAAGGGATACTTAGAAGGCCAAGAGAAAGTGAGGGGTAATGTGCAGCGAACGATGAGCTCACAGGGTGATCTCTAAGGAACCATGGGCAGCGCGCTTTTGGGGGATTCTGAGTGTAATGACTTCCTGAGACAGGGGATGCCCCTGTGCAATCTTGAGGACAATAGGAAGATACCAGTACAAAGAGCCGCAGGCTGGCTTAGAAGTACCTAGAAAGCAGCCGCAGTCCTGTGGGCTGAGAAGTCCTGGGTTAGGACCAAGCATTGCACCTGTGAGGGCTGTCCTTGCAGCAAGAATCAGAAAACAGATGGAGTATGGGGAAGTACCAGCAAATAGTTTCCCACAGAGAAAGAAGGGATAGCCTCATCACTAAAGTACCTGCAGCTGTCCCAAGAGGGTATGAGACATGTGTGAGACAAGTATTTCTTTCCTCCTTGGTGGGACACACTGTGTGAGCTATCAGGTTTGTGTGACATCTGTTTTGTGGCCTAAGCCTGTGTGCTTCACCTGTCCTCTGCAGGATCCGAGTGTGCCAGGACGGACAATTCCTTCACTACGTCTTTCCATACCAGTTTCTGGACTCTCCAGAATGGGAGTCGCTGCGACCATCTGAGGAAGGAACTTTCCAGGTAACCCCAGCTCATCTTCGTTCCTTGCTGCTTTGCTGCATGTTTGAGAAGGGGGTGAAGCGGAGTCATTATGCCATTCAAAGCTGACCAGGAATACTTTCATCCTCTTCCTGGTGGTTTAGCCAGCAGATGACTGTGTGATCAGCTGTTTTACCTTCTTTTCTACCTTGCTCTGAAGACCTCAGGGCATGCTCCTACTATCTGCTGATAGAAAGGAGGGTGGAGCATGGTGCTCCTTCCAGTTTATCAGGGAATTGAGATGTCAGATTGCTGGCTCTCTTCCATTATGGTGTTCCCTAATACCTGTACTGGTGCATTTTCCCTGCACGCTGCTAGTGGGGTGCCTTGTGCAAGCATCAGGATGGCAGCCGTGGCAATATGCAGCAGTGATGTAAATCCATAAACATCCTGTTCCTCACAGAAGTTTCAGATGGTCATGTGTTTTGGGTGGAGAAGCAGAAAGGATGATTCACAGCCCAATATGGTTCTTTCTGAGCCGGAGGATCCCCTGCTGAGAGGCCAGACCAATTCTCATTTGCAGCAACTGAAAGGATTTCGGCCTTGCTGTCAACACCCCACGATGTTTCTTTGGCTTTCCTTCTGGAGAAGATTTCTTAAGCCTACACCCTGTCTTTAACTCACATCCCAGAATGGCCTTATACCCGTCAGGATGTCAGTCTTGATATGTCAGTTAGGGCATATGAGGAGGGATTTTGCTAATCCCTTGGGAGCGTGGGACAGTCATGAGGGAATGATGCCTTCTCATGAGGGTAGCCCCAAGCAGACTTGATTAAACCAGGGCAACTCTCCAAATCTGCTTTCCTAGGGTCTGAATTTGGCTCATGTGTGAAAGGGTCATGGTGATTGCTCCTGAAAACAGTGCCATCGCCAGTGGTTATGGCTGCAGGAGATAGCTGGCTGTGCGACTGTGGCACAGGGCTACAGATTGTGAGCAGAAATAGGGATGTCAGACCAAGGTAATGAAGTAGAAAAGGCAACAGCAGCATGGCCGTGCTAGGGCTGGTTGGTTTCTCATATTTTGCGCAGCTCTTCGATCTAGCAGCAGACTGCTGCTAGCTCCTGGGTGTATTTGCCCAAGAATCCAGCAGGGAGAGTGATGGCTGCCCAGTGCTCCAGGCAGGGAAATGGCTGACTGCGATGGCTGACTGCAGGCATGCAACCTGCAAAGACACCCGCAGCATTTTCAGAGCTCATTTCTGTGGAACTGAATGTTCCCAGACCTCCTGAGGGTCTTTATCTGTGGTGCGTGAGATGGCTTGGAAGCAGGCTGGTGCCAGGCTGCACCAGCCCTGCCAGCACCATGCTCTTGGCACCTCTCCTGCTCTGCAAGACAGGGCTGGTTAACGAGGTCAGCAGTGCCTGGCACCAGGATGGGGCGGTAGACCCCTAGGTAGGTGTTGCTGACCGTTCTCTGCAA
>VYZQ01000664.1:0-15280 GCA_013400655.1 Mystacornis crossleyi
CAGGACGTGCGGGCAAACGGCTGGTTGTCAAAGCTGACCACCTGGATGTGGGTGCTGCGGAAGGACAGCGGCGAAGAGAAGAAGCAAGCTGGAACAAAGCTATATTCTCCAGTTTCTTGCTCACCTTACTGGCATGGCTGACTGCAGGACTTCTGTCTCGCTTTCAAAGTATCCCACTTACTCAAAACTACTGCAGAGACCACCCAGCAGTGACCTTCTGGTCACCTTACAGACCCAGGCAGGACCTTTCTGGAGAAGGTGTGCTTTCTCTAAGTACACCTCAGACCCCACTTAACCCTTTCAGACCCACCTCTCACTGCATTTTACCTTTTCTATTAGAAAAAAAAAATGCACAAAACACTTCAAGGATTTGAAAGAGCCTTGAACAGTAACATATCACAGGAGGAATCTCTGATGAAACACAACTGTCTCACATGGAGAATATGGTAATTTTTTTCAACACCTATACAGAAACAGTGCTAGAGCAGAGGCCTGGAAGTAACCTGCTGTTAAAACTGTCAGCATCTGATTATTCATATCAGAATGTAATCGAAATGCATAAAACCAATCTTACTGCTCTAAAGACACTCCAAGGACAGTTATGCTCACTGAACAGCACTGAGGTTTGAATCAGTATCATCTTCCCAGTCATGAACACCACTCCCCTGGCTGGGTTTTTTTTTGAGCCTTTAGATCAAAATGATGACGGGCCGGGTTCTAGGCTTTTATTTCACATGAGAGCAGGAATGGAGCAGCTCATTTACTTACTTGTTGTACGTTGCTTTGATGTGAGCTATCGGGACCTCTTCATAAACCTTGCCATCCCATCTCATGGAGTTCCTCTGCAGGATTAAAGAGCTGAGGAACAAAACAAGAGTTACCAGGCCTCCCTCTTTAAATATTACAAAGTTTTATTTCATATCGGGAAACAAAGAAAGAAGGGATCAAGCCTCCGAAAAACACAAGCTGCGTTTCTGATTGAGTCAAGTCTCTCCCTCCCCTTCCTCGGCTGAAAACCCACCGAAGGCGATAAAACCTCGCAGCAAGCGGCAGATGGCAGCGCCCTCCCGGCGCGGCCTGGCCTCGGCTCTCACCTCTGCTCGGTCGCGCTCTGCGTCTCCGTCTCCTTGGCAGCCGCCCCCGCGATGTCCTGCAGCCTCGGGGGGCCGGTGCGGAGCCCGCGGCACAGGGCGGCGGCGCGGCCCCTGAGGGACAGAAGCGCCGGTCAGCGCTGGGGGGTGTGGGGGGGATAGGGCCTAGCGACAGCGGGAAGCCCCCAGCGGCCACCCCGCAGCGAGGGGACCCTCCCCGCTGTCCCCCCGCTCCCCACAGCCCGTCCCGCCCGCTCCGCTCACCCCCAGCCCAGCACGCGTTGCCCGGCGACCGCCATGGCCGCGCTCATGGCGGCGGCTCCGACCCGCGCCGGGGAGCGGCCGCCGCGGAGCACGACGGGAGCGAGGAGGGGACATGGCGGGGCATTGTGGGGCGCGAGTCATGGCGGCGCCGCTGGGGCCGCGGGCGGCGGGCCGCGCTCGCTGGGTTTGTAGCGCTGCCGCGCGGCGCCCGTGGAGGCTTTTTGGGGCAATGTGCTTGTTGAGGCTTCCCCGAATCACGCAGCCTCTGGAAAAGGAGGAGGAAGAGATGGCGGCTCTCATGGAGCAGGTAGAGGGGGGTGTGTGTGTGTCTGCGTGGGGGTGTTGATGGGGAAATGGCGCCCTCAGGCATGAGGGGAGAGGAACGTCAGGAGCTGCTGGCTTTGCACACNTGACAGGGAAATCACTGTTCCCATGCTGCAGAAATGTGTGTGTTCACCAGGGCAAAATGATGAAAATAGACATGGTTTCCAGACAAGAGAAATGTTTGGTCATTTGGTTCCCGAGGTCTGCTTAGTGCTCTTGTTGATTTTTGTCAAGGTAGAGATCCAGGCTGCTTATTACAGATTCCTTCTGAAAATGAAAACAGCAGTTGAATCCTGCAATTACTTCCAGAGTGACTGAGAGCATTCCTGTCTAGATTTTTGTCTTATTCTATGTATCCACATTTGTGAATTGTTGCTAGGCGTGCAGCACAGAGGGTTGATGAATCAAGACAATCAGAGTGTGCTGCCAGGAGACTTTGTCTGCAGTGTGTGTTGGTTTTTTGCAGATGCTGATAAAAGCAACGATCGGACATCGTTGAACAGGAAGCTGGACAGTAACCTGATGCTTCTGGTGAAACAGAAAATTGGTAACCAGGAGCTGTGGCTCCTGCCTCAAGTGGAGTGGCAGCCTGGAGAGACGCTTCGAAGCACAGCTGAGCGAGCCATGGCTACGTTTTTGGGTGTGTAGCTTGACCCTCCCTCTTGTTTGTCCCAGTGGTTTTCTTCCAGTGCCCTGTCTGAGGGATATTTGCCATCTGCTGTAGTGATACCTTCGCCCATCTGCTGGGAAAAGGCATTTCATGGCAGAGGGCTGGCAGACTGGGAGCTGGGATCTCTGGCTGCCAGCAGCAGCAGTGCTGTGTCTGGCCATCGTGGTCTGATGTTGGGGCATCACCAGACACCCCTAAATGTTTGGTCTTGCTCTGAGCTTCTCTTTCCCTCTTGTTGCCCTGTAGTAGCTTTTGTGGCAGATGGGTGATGATGGCAAACACGTGTCCTTGCTTTTCACTCAAGACTGGCAAAGCTGGATATCCTCTCCTTCCCTTCCTCCCTCTCCCACTCCGAGAGGACCTGCTGGTCTCCAGACGAGCTGTTTTTTCATGAGAAAAACCAGTTTTTTCCACAGTTGTCAGTATTTCTGCTGAAGAGGGAATAGTCAGTCTGAACCACATACAAGGAATGGCTTATGCTGCCTTTTTGTTATACAGGGGAGCAGTTGTTGCTCTGTGTTCTCGTGTCTTACTGTCTTTCTCTTGCATTGCTGGCGTCTTGCAGGAGATCACGTTCAAGCCAAAGTCCTGGGGAATGCACCATATGGGATTTACAAGTATAAATTCCCCAAGGCCATCAGAACTGAGGATAATATGGGAGCCAAAGTCTTCTTCTTCAAAGCCTTCCTCCAAAGCAATGATTTGTCCCAGACAAAGCTGAAGGCGGATTACCTATGGGTCACAAAGAAGGAGCTGGGAGATTACCTGAAGTCAGAATACCTGAAAAAAGTCAATCGGTTCCTCCTGGACTTGTAAGCGATGGGCTGTGCTCCAGCAGATGGGGAAGATGTGGGACATGGCTCCAGGGAGGAGCACGGCTGCTGCTTTGCATGGTCTGTGTGTATGAGATGTTCACTTGGGCTCTGGAGGATAATTTGCCTTTGCCTTATTTCCCAGTTCTCTTCACTTGCCCTGTACTGAATAAATATTAAAATTTATACTCGGAAATGAAGGTTTCCTGAGGGAGTTCTTTGCTCTTGTTGAATTCTCCTCCTCCACCTCTTCTGGAAATGCATGTTGTGATCCTTTCCTCTCCCAGGAGTGTGGTTCCCTGGGGCTGTGGTACCCAGAAGGTTTGCCTTCCTCTCCAGACTCCTGTCACAGGCTCAGCCTCAAAGAGTATCTCCTTGCAGTGGCTGATGCTTATCTGTGGTACGTGCTCTCTGATAAGAGCAGCACTGGAGGGTTATCTGTGTGTCCAGGTGGGAACAGACCCTCTTGAACACCAGCCAGGACAAGGTGGATTTCTGAGGAGATGTAAGCAGGAATATTCACATCTTACTAACTTTTAGCGTTAGCTGCCTCTGGCCTCGAGTCTGTGATGCACAGTGGCCGTGGAGGACACGTATCCATGAGGAATAGGCAGCTGCTTTCCCACCCACGCTGCCTCCCCTTGAGCCTCCGGTTACAGCAACAGACACAGAAGGAGGATAGCAGCAGCTCTCTCTCTGGGCTGGGAGGCTCATTTTTCCTGGGAAAGGAAGGTGCTTTAGTGTTGCTGCCTCATGGGAGCAGCCTCAGAAGTGTCCCTAGGGAGTTCTTGGCTCCCATTCCCACTGCATTAGGCCAGCACTGATAACCCAACACAGCTGGGTCTGCCTCAGGTAGCTTGACCCTATTACCCCAAGTTCTTTATTAGAAGATCTATCCTGGGTTTATGCAGTGCTGCCTTGGCCCTCTGGGGCTGGTTCTGTTGTTGGAAGTTTTTTCTGGTTGTAAATGTTGCTGTTCAGTAGCCAAGAGTGCTGCTGGACCTCGCAGGGAATCAGCTTCCTCCAGCAGCAGGGAGAGAGGAGGAAATAACTGTCGTTAATCATCCGGAGAGAGTTCGGCCTCCAGAGGTGGAACTGGAGATTGCTGTATGTATTTTATCAATCCTTTGGGAGCTGTTGAGCTGCAGGCCTCAAATTAAAGTTATCCTTAATCACTCTGCAAGCCATTGGGGTGGAGGGTAGCACAGTGACCTTCTGTTTTCTAATGCTGGACAGTTTGGGAGCTGCAGGTTTGCCATAAATTACCAACAACGCTTGGTTCCTGGAAGCATCCTGACAGGCCCGGCAAGGAGGCTGAGTCTGCAGCAGAGAGCTGTGGCAAAGAGGAAATAAATGGAGCAGAATATGTACCTGAAAGAGTGCAGATTTTTGGCTGCTCTCTGAGGTCAGCGCTGCTGAAGGGAGGCCTGTTGTCTTCTCCAGGACTGGAAGCTCCTGCAGCAGGGGGAGGTGAGTCCTTCCCTTCCTGGGAGTGGCCGTGGGTGCAGTCAGCACAGGTTTAGGCTTTTCTCTGCCACTCTTGTTTCAGGCTGTCACTGACTCCAGAAGATGCAGCAGAGCCCTGTGGTCCCAGGCTGAAGGCACGCCCTTGGCCAAAGAGTCTGCCCTGTTTCCCACACCAAGGCAGGTTTTGTATTGCTGTGACAAAACTTCCAAAGCTTAGAAAATGCTGTTTAATCTGTGCTTGTTCCAAAAAGCAAGAGCACAAATGAAAGAAAAGGCTGTACTGAAACCTTGCTGATCTTCAAACCCAGGCAGTTCTTATTTCTGGATTACTCAAGCTGCAAGTGTTTGGGCATTGTCTGTGCTGAGAGACATGTAGCTCCTTCAGCAGTAGAAAGGTCAGAATCAACAGTATCCTTCATTTTTTAATATTTTTTCATTGTCCTCAGACCTTCTTATAGGTAGCGGGTCTGTGAGAAGCTTGGTCTTTTGTGGAAGCTGAAATTGTTTTCTCATCCCCTGAAACACAAATTCCTGCTTGCAGTCTGTGTGGGAACAGCACCTTTTATTTTTTAAAATTTTTTTTAAATTTTCCCCGTAGTTGATTTTATTTAAAGCCCCTCAGCCAGTTGCTGCGAACAATCACAGATCCTGCACCTTGGATGCTTTTGCTCAGTTCTCCTGTGTGGTCTGCTTTCTTTCCCAGCTTTGGTGAGAGGGGAAGCAGGAGGATCCTAGAGGATGGTTTGAGTCTTCTCATTTCCTCTGCTCCCAGACTCCTGCAGTAGGTCCCTGAGGCTGTTCTTTTCCTTTGGGAACTTGGTGGCTGCAGGCTCTTTCCACTCAGTGTGAACCTATTCCCATGCTCAGAGCTGCAGAAGTCTGAGCAGGTGGGCTGGTGGGATATATTCTGCTGGTAACTGCTGAAAGGGCAGCACAAAGCCTGAGAGAGCAGAAGAAACCAGTGGAGTCGTGTCTGCATGAGAGCAGCTGCAGCCAGGTGTGCCTCCTGCAGTCCAGCACAAAGAGCAGGGGGAGCATTTTACTTTTGCTGAACATGAAACACAAAACTCCCCTTGAAGTGTGATGGAGAGCCTCCAGAGTGTTTGTCTGGGCGTTGAGGGAGGCTGGAGCTTGTTTGCACCCAAACCCTGGCGGGTTTTTCTCACCTTGACAAAGGCTCCCTCCTGCGAGATCTCTGCCAGAACCTGAAGCTGCAGCAAGTGCCTGGGAAAGAAACTGGGTTTGCTGTGGCTCTTAAGTGCAAGGCACTGTGAGATCAGCTGAAGAGCTCTCCTGTGAAGTGTGCACTGGAGAGAAGAGTTATGGAAGAGGCCTGTAACTCCTTGCTTTGAGAGCAGCAATGTGGGGCTTATCTAAGAAGTCCAAGGTAAGATCAGTGCTGCTGTTACCCACTCCTGACTGCACACACTGAAGAGGAAGCTGGAACAGGTCAGGCTGCAGAGGCTTTCTGCTGCTCAAAGCCATTTTTGGCACAGGATGCTTCCATTCTTGAGAGTCATACACAAAAATCCTCATCCTTTCCCTCTCCAAGGGGGAAGAAGGGACATCTCAAGATGTCCTGACCCTGGTGTGGTACAGTCCAGCAGCTGTTGCTAAAAGTCTGAGGTAGCAGACACAAATTGAAGGAGGGCTTGCATTCTAAAGCAGTGCCATCTAAACCATTGCTTAAGCCACCATGTTAGAAGAGAGACCTGAAGGTTTTCTTTGTGGCTAGTTGATGCTGGCCCTCCCCTCCAGTGGAGGAGAGATAACAAGTCCTGATAAAAACACTTTACAGCTTCACAGATAGTTTTCCTTTACTTTTCAAAATTGTTCCCTAGCTGTGTGAGTTTTGGGGGTTGGTGCTCTCTAAACAGAGCCCTGCTCATGTGTTTTGTGATATAGCGTGAACTGTTCAGAACCTCACACTTTTTCACATACTGGGAAGCTGCTGTTCGTTGATCCTCCTGGCTGGCCCCAAGCAATCAAAGGCTTCTAAATTGGAAGATAAATACATGTGGAGCTAGAAGAGGCCTCTGAAGCCACAGGCTACACCTCTTTCGCTCTCTGAAAACCTGTAGGAGGAGAGATGCTATTCTCCCAAATACAGCCACGAGCAGGGAGAGCTGCTGGGGTGCAGGTAGCATCCTGAGGCATCCCTGACTGCCGGGGCAAGGGGTGGGCTGGCTCAGGGAGGATGGGAATTGTGCTGTCTCAGCTGTTGCAGCCTCTGGGCTCACTCCCTGTCCTGGAGGATGAAGCATCTCCAGCCGCATCAGTCCCTTGGCCTTTGTCCTGTTCAAGCTCCCACTGTTGTGTTGGAAGTGATGTGTGTCTTTGGAGGGAATTTGTCTGCAGGTGCTGCCCTTTCCTGCTGTGCTCTGCTGCCTGCAGGGGATGCAGTGTGGGCTGTTCTGCCCATGGCAGCCCAGAGACCCAGCAGAAAGTTGTGTGGGAAATCTGCTTGAGGTCACCAGTGACATGAGTGGACTAGATCCCATCCTTTTGTTTTTCAGGACAACTTTTTCCTCCATTTTCTTGTGAAACCCCTGTGAGCTGGTATAATCAGCATGTTGGAAAGACACATAGTGGGGCAGCCAGGAGGCAAGGCTTGAGTGAATCCTTGCAAAGGTAAGAATGGATGTAAAAGAAGGGGTGCTGCTGGGAAACTTGTACTCGGGGTCAAATTTCCGCAGACACTTTGTTGATACTACCCAATCCTTGACACCAATCCCTCAAAAAGGAAAGCCAGGAATTTGTGAGGTGAGTATGAAAAGCTGACAGCAGGAACTCCCTTCAGGTAGTTCCAGCTACAGCTTTGCTGTCAAGGCTACTTTTCCCTAACAGATCTTGTGGGGTATAAAATCCTTTGTCAGGACTTCATAGGCAATGCTTGGAGACCCAGGGGCATTTCTCAATTGAATTATGAAGGATCTTTCAGCAATATTAAAATGAAGCTTCAAAACCGAGGAAGGACAACAAAGCCTTTATGGAGCAAATGTGAGGCTTTAGGACTCAGCATCACAGCTCACACTGGGAGCAGGACTCTGTGCTGCCAGCAGCTGGCCCTTTACCTGGCTACCACGAACATCCAATCTCATGATTAACTGAGGCAAAAGTTGAGGGCAAGATTTTTCAGTTAACAGTTTGAAGTTTAAGCTGAACTCTGTTGGAGCTTAAGGTGAGAGCTGATGTCGAAGGCACATCATCTTCTGAGGGGCTACTTTCCCTCTCAGGCATCTGGGCAGAGGAACACTCGGAACATCAGGACATGAGGCATGGGCCAGCACTGCTGCTGCCTGCCTGCCTTCTGCTCTCTCTCATCTATCAAAGTAATTATGCCCATTACATTTCTCCTCTCAGATTTTACCCTCCCAAATGTTACTCTACAGCATTAAACCTGTGGGGTGAGTACATTATTGGGGAAAAAACCTAGATAAAAATCAGGTTTAATGGGCACATAGGAAAAAGCACACTGGGTTTGGAGGGTGGCTCAGCCAGCATCCTGCTTCTACAGGCAGATAGAAATTTATCATGATGTGTGTATATATCTAGTTTCATGATCTGTGAGCTCTTAATAATTGGTTTGGTGACCTGCCGGCAGTGTTCTCTCTCTGTAGAGCTTTCCCCAGTCCCCAGTTAATATAATGGGTCACAAATCCCATTTGCTTTTGAATTCTGAGTAATCCTTTTGTTAATGTCGCCTATTGCTTTTCTGGAAGCGTTGGAGGAAATCGGAGCCATGTGCTAATCAGTAAATCTGGCTCTGCGTGTTCGGAAGCCGCTGCCCTGCCCCGCCTGCCCTTTCCAAATGCCCGGTGAGGCCCATTTGTGTCAGACCCAAATTCCCCCTCTGCAGAACAGCAATTGCTTCCCAAGCTGTGCTGCTACCAAGTGCCACCGGCTGCGAGTGTTGGATGGGCTTGAGGAAAGCAGCGGGATCTGATGGGGAGTGGGCAGCCAAGCCGTAAGGGGTTTGGGGAGGAGGGAAACGTGGCGTTCAGGGTGTCTGATCCCACCAGTGCCCTCTGTGGAGGGGCAGTGGGTCCTCTGTTTCAGGGGGTGGGACAGGCAGCTGCTGGGGGTGGCACCCATGGGGAACCCACTTTTCAGGGGAAGGAAGCAGTGAGCAAGACGGACATTACCTGTCCCAGATCTTTCTGGATTTCCTATCCCTTAATTCTCTGCTGCCTTTGTGGGTAGGTAGTTATCTGAGCCCTTTCAGAGGGACAAGAAGCTGCCAGACACCCCCTAAGGTGACACCAGGTACATCCCTGCTGAAGGAAGGGGAGGAAGAGCATCAGCTCCTGAGACTGCCTGACGACATGTAAAATACTCAAAATCACCAGCTGTGAGGGATTGGTAGGGACTGTGTCCCTGCTGCAGTGGTTGCCCATGGATTGAACTCGGTGGGAAACTCCAGAGCTGTGTCCCAGCACCAGAATATTCCAAGTCACAGAGTCAGTGTTTCTTGATTACTTGTTTGTTTCCTGATTTGCTCTGAGTCTTCAGTCTCCTGCACAGCTGATAAGCCTCACCCTTCACCCCTTTCCCTCATACTTCCATTTGTCTCCCTATTTTTAGCCTGTCTGTGGCACTCTTCACACAATGCCTGTGTGCACTGCTTTGATCGGAGCTGCTGACGACGATGACATGACCTTGAAGGCAGCAGCTTGCAGCAAGTCAAGCTGTATTTAGTTAGCTCCTTGTAGCTGGGCATCGTGTCACAACCCGGGCAGGCACACAGCATCGCCTCTCCTCGCCCCTGTGCTGTTTTCCCTGATAGGTCCCACCAGGATTTGGGCTATTTGACTCCAAACCCATTCCCTGGCTCTGGCCCAGAGTGAGGAGCATGGAAGGGAATTATCAGTGCTGGGAACTTGATGCTCAAATGTCGCTGGCTCTAATCTAACAGCTAAATTCCCCCGAGGATGGAGGTGGATGCTGCTTGCTGCCCGTGAAACAGCTCAGAGCTAGGCACTAGATGGCAGGCAGTGACTGCGAAATCCTATCGGTGGCGATTTATTTCCCTTTCCCCTTAAAACAACCTCCCACTCTAGCTCTCGCATGCTTCAGCGTGGGAACCTGGAGCAGGGAATAAGGATCAACGATTTTTAACTGCTGTGTTCAAGCTTGTAGCTCTCATGTTGAGGGATCCCAGTGATTGGCAGACGGTCGTCTTTGCTCCACTGAGGCTTGACGAGTAGCAGCAGAGTCCAAGGAGCTTCTAGTGCAGGGAAAAGAGGCAGCAAGCAGGCAGGCAGCATCTGAGGATAGAGGGTGGATGGAGGGCAGGTGCTGAGGTCTGCCCAGGGCACTTCACAGGGGTTAGGGAGGGATAGGGATGCATCCATATGGAATAGGGCTAGAGGCAAAAAATGATTGTGTGTGTTTGACGCAAACAAGGAGAAGTCAAGAAATCCCTAAGGATGAATTTCCTGTAAGCTTGGTTGTGCAGCAGTTGCTTTGGAGAGGGCAGTGTTGAGGTTTCAGCCACATGCTCTGTGAGGGAGAGGGTGGACACCAGACTCTGTCTGTGGGGCTCAGTCACTAGGGAGGGCCTGATCCTCTCTCCAGATTGGCACAGCATGCCTTTGATTTATTTGGGTTGGCTTTGGGGGTTTATCCCCAGAAGTTCACATAAAAGTGGACTCACCTAGAAGAATATATGTATACCCTGCTCTACCCCAGTGATGCAGCATGTGCTCCCATGCACTGTTAGGAGGTAGGAGTGGCAAAATCCCTTCTTTATTGGCCAGGGGTCTGAGTTCAGCGTGTCCCTGGACCCTGCTATGTGCTGCTCCCACCTCTGTGAAGCTCAGGACAAGACAGCCCCCAGGGTGCTGGGTGCCTGGCTGTCCTGTTCCCAGGCACCAGCACAGAGCCACAGCCCCTGTGCCACACTTTGGGTGTTGTAGGTCCTCTGTAAGCACCTTCCAACAAAAAGGGGATTATCTTTAGCTTGTTAGAGTCCTTGCAGGGAGGGAGAATAAGGCTCTTTGCTCTGAAACGTTCTCTTCCCTGGGATTACAAGATAATGCATATGAAACGACATTAGCTCAGCCAGGTTTATGGATTATTTGAAAATCAAATTCTTTTAATCTCATCCACCATCTGGCACCAGCGTAACAGCCAGCAGCCAGCTCGCTGCCGCTTCCACCCTGACTGTGTCAGAGTGGCTGAAGTATCACAGCCGGAGAGGGGACACCAGCATCCCTGGCTGTCACCGTGCGTCCTGGCACCAGCACCCGGGCCCGCCTTGCCCTGATTTCTTCCCGAGACAGCGTGGAGGTAACGTGTCTCTGAGGAACTGGAGGCCGTCCTTGGCATGCACTGGAAATGAACAGACGGACGAGGAACATTTCACTGCTTGTGCCCGTGTGACCATGAGACTCAAAGCCAGAGGGGTTCCCTGGCCTTGGATAAAGGTTAAGATCAGAGCAGGGGAACTGCCAGTCTCACTGACGTGGTTTGCAGTGATCTCCTGGCTGGGCAGGGAGGGATGAGGGTGCAGGATGCTGATGCAGAGTTTTTCCAGGGAGGTCGTGTTTCCCCGTGAATATTACCTGGGAGCTGTGAGGGTGCATCTGTGCTCGGTGGTGGGGCTGGAGGCTCCGTGGGTACCAGAGCACTTGTGCTGTTTGCCAGGGGCAGTACAAGCAGGAATGCTGTCCCCGAGGGGCAGGGCAGGCTGGGACAGCCCGTCAGAGGTGCAGCATGGAGCACTTGCGAGGCATTGCCGTGGACAGCACCACAGAGCCCAACCTGGCTCCCTCTCCTTGGCTCACAGGTCAAGGAACAGATGGGACTGGAGGGTGGTGAGGGATCCCTGTGGGAAGTTGGAGCTACCAGAACTGGGGATGAGTGAGTGAGTGAGTGAGTGGTGTGTGCTGGGCACTGTTGCCCCCACTGTAACCCCACATTTGATTTTTCAGATGCCAAGCCAGCTGGGCTGCAGAGCTGCTTGGTTCTCCTTTTGTTTCTGTGCTGAGCCTCAATACAACCATCCATCTTCTCCTGTCTCTTCCAGAACACTTCTGTACCTACTACCAAGGAGCGCTCTAATCTCAGTACCCATTTAACATGAATAAAAAGCCTTCTGGGACAATAGGTCACGGTTATACAATTTAGCTCAAGTAGAGAAAAGGCCTTTATAGCTGTGAATACATGAATACTTAAAAAATATATATAACATTGGTTAACATCAGAACTTATAAGCATAATATATATATATAGCACTGGGCTGACAGTCTGTGCCTTGACTCCCTCCACAGAAGGCTGTAGCTGCCTGACAGCTTTGGCCCATGGGTTCTTCATGGCTGCAGTCACAATTTGCCCTGCTGCCCATTTTTTGCAGGGCTCTTGGTGTGGAGAGCAGTTGGTACAGGCAGAGGGAAACTGGGGAGGGAGTTCTGGGACTGCTGCTCAGTGGGGATCAGGATGGGAGAGGTGAGGATACAGCACCTCTCCCACAGGTAAGAATGCGCACAGGACCAGGTTAGAAGATGCTGTCCATGCAGCAGTTTGCTCCCATGATTTGTGTGCCCTAAAGACAGTTGCATGCAAATTAAAAAAACCCAAAAAACAAAAACAAAACAAAACAAAAAAAAACAACCAAAAAAAACCCCCCCAAAACCAAGAAGAAAAATTAATAGCTTTAAAGGAAAGTGTCATTTCTGTAGGTAATTAATTACTAATTACACGATCTCAGCATTGTCTGTATCATTAGAATTACTTGGTTTTTCAATACATTGTAGCTTTAATTAAACAAATCCTTAGATTCTTCTTTTTTTCTCCTCCTTTGTAACACAAAATCATTTTTTTATTAGTGCCAAAGAATAAATTGATTGTATAATTAGTGACTATTACTTTGTCACTCCTGGAAGGGTTATTTCCAGGTTATTTGTATGAAGTGGCTGGAGAATGGTTGTGAAATGTTTGATACCAAGGCTCCCTGGAAGCAGCCATCTGTGACTGGGAATGCTGGTAGAGGTGGGGATTTGGCAGTGCTGGGACACAAGTGGCAAGAGGGGGATGCTAGGGCTGGAGGGAGGAAGCCGTCGAGCGCTGCTGGTTATCCCCTTGCTTATTTGCATGCCTGTGAATAAATATATTTCATTTTGATGCAGAAATGCCCTGTAGAAGGCATCCTCAGACCCTCCAGAAACGAGGTGAAATGGCAGTGAAGCTGTGGCTGCTTCCATGTGCTCCCCCTCGTACAGGTGAGGGAGAAACCCCTGGGGGCTGCGAGCTGGTGGGGATGGAGTGTCACCCCCTGCCCCACCGTGTGCAGGGGACTCTGCAGATTCCAGGCAGGGAGAGGAGAATTTAGCATGCAGCCAGTGATAGGGTCTTAATAGATCTGCACTTATTATTTGGAAAAGAAAATCAGGATTACAGGCTTATGAAGGATTAGCAAGCATGAATGTGTATTTCTGCATATACTGCTCTCTTTGTAAACCCATTGTGCCATTAGGCTGATATAGAGTTATACCATTACCAGCATGACATCAGTGTATCAGATAGTCTTGATTAGAAGATCCAGCAGCTGCACAAAGGAAAACGGGGCATTCCCAGCAGCCTGCTGATCCTCTCCTCTTTGTACCTCGTGGCTTGTCTCAAAAACACGTCGATTTTCAGAGGGCATCAACACCACCAGTATGACAGACACCTTGTGAGCACTGGCCCACCTCCTGGGCCTGTCAAAGTGACCACATTGAGGCTTTTAGTGTTTCAGCCGTCCTGTCCCGTGGGTTTTAAAGTAGCAGCAGGAAAGTGGATGCATGAGGATCCTCAGGTGTCTGTGCACTTAGTTATGGGTGTGAAGAGAGAACTTGGGCTGCTCAGAAGAGCTGGGGTCACTCATGGATATACGTGCAGGGCTCTTTCAGTGTGGCTGAAACTGCATTTCTGGTTTTAGCTGAAATACAAACAGATCCTCCTAAAGGCGGTGTGTTGCTGGCTACAAGCACTGCATGTCCTCGAGGGCAGTAGCTGCCAGGTCAGCTCTGGGAGCCTGGAGGTGTGTGAGCTACCTGGAGATGTAAAGAATTTGATTCGAATGTAGAAAGCTTCAAGAGCCTGCCTGTATTTCACAGCCTGCAAGCCTTGGCCCCACATGACTGTCAATGTGGGAAACCTTAGCAAACCCAAGCCCTTGTCTGTAAGCTTCCCTAGTGCTGGTCTTTGTAAGGAGAGTTGTGCTGAGCAGGAAACTTGGATGGAGGAGCAGGGAATTGAGTGGTTATGAAATGTCACAGCCTCTGTGTGTGTGAGTACAAGTTTTCATTTTTACTAAATATTTTCCCCTTTAGTTTGAACCATTGTTTCTCTTTTTTCCAGGGAAACATATTAAGACCCCACGTGTTTCTAACTAAATGGCAGCCTGTGCTTAGTAAACAACGCAGGGTCCAGTTTGGATGGGATCCCTGCACTGATGTTTCTGAAAATCAAATAACAATTGAACCAAGGCAGCTTGTTCCTGGAGCTGCCCAGAGCAGTTCCCTGATTGAGCCAAAGGGAGAGAAGAGCCCCTGGAGCATCCAGGTCTGCAGGAAGCTCTGTGGCACAGCGGGATGTCCCCGTGCTGCTCAGACCTGGTGCTTGCCCTGCTCTCTGTCAGTCAGCTGTCAGTGTACCAGACAGCATCCCAGGGATGAGCCCAGTGCCAGGGGCAGCCAGCTCCATCCGTGGGCTCCCCTTAGCACTGCTCCTCTCACACCTCCTGCCTCTCCCTTTGAGGGTGATTTCAGCAAGAAAATTTGACTTTTCCTACCTCTGTGGTCCACAAAATGCATCCACCTAGGGGCATCCCATCTCTGTGCTGGGATGGAGAGCATCCCTTCAGAACGGATAACCTGCTGTTGCCGGATGTGCTGGTCCCTTGGGCCATTTTGCCTCCTCTTCTTGCTGCAGGTTCCCTCCCCTCCCATTCACTGGTCTCCTGCAACATCACTTTGCTGACACTTTGAGCTTGAACTGGGACCAGTTTCCTATTTGTCCTGTCAAGGTCCCGGTGCCTTTAGAGCTCGGATCACTTTTGACTGTGAGATTCTGAAATATTTTGAAATATTTGAAAAACAGTGTCCATTTTTTTCTCTCCATTGGAGTGTATGTCTGTGGGGGTTTTGTAATTTTTTTCCTTGAACGTCTAAAGTTTCTTTTGGCCATAATTTCTTCTTGTGATGTAAGTGTTCTGACAAACTTGACCCTATGCTGCAAAGCAGTTCTGCATGAATGATCCAAGTAGGTCAAGCAATCTTCCTCTCTGCTTCCTTCCCCTCAAGTAAAAAATGACCCTACAACCACAAACCCAGTGCACGGAACCCAGTGCTCACCAGAGACCCTACAATAACAAACCAGCGTGCACACAGCGTGCTGTTGATGAGTGCTGTCACGGTCTCAAAGGTACTGATGCTCCTGCTGATGTGTCCTTTCTGAGGGCATCAGCGTCAGCAGCCCCGTTAGTTGTGAGACGAGGAGGGTGACTCATGAACTGCACCGACGCAAGCGGTGTCAGTACCTCACTGGGCCATTGGGTTTGTCACCTGCGTCAGCAAAAGAAGGGGAGAAGAAAGGAAATCAGGATGACAACCGAACCCGAATCTGAGGGGCAGGGAGCAAGGCAGATGGAAAATGCATCTCCCTGTGAG
>VYZQ01000676.1:909-10991 GCA_013400655.1 Mystacornis crossleyi
CCCCCACAGCTTGGGCTTGAAAATCTGTCATTGGGAAGGCAAGATTACTGTGGTAACACAGATTTTATCTTATAGATCTAAAAAAATGTGAAAAAATTAAATCTGTATTACTGTTACTGATAACAGAAGAATCAGGCGGAATTATTCCTGCTGAACGACAAAATGTGCACACCCCCAACTGCAAATCTTCTCTGAGCTGTCCTCTGAGTTTCCTTATGGCAGCAGCCAGAAATAACAGAAATACCAAAATATTACACAAGGTTACTTCAAAATGTACCCTTCACTTCACCTACTCTGCTTCAGATTTCCCTTTACAAAATGTCTGGCCTGAAGTCACATAAACCTAACCTGTGGCTGGAACTGGAATCCCCAATCTGTAGGCACAGCCATCACCTCAATGCTCATAAATGTGTTTTTGTGAGATTTATGGGAAGTTGCAAGGAAACAAAAGGATACAGTAACGCCACTCCAGGTTATCTTGTTTGCATTTCGTAGCAGTAAAATTTAATAAAGGATTGTATTCTAGGCCTTCCTAAGATTTGTAGTTAAATTTCCACTTGCTGTGCTTCCAGGAAGTGCTTTCTTTTTGTCACATATTTCTCAACAAGGTGCTTCCCTGCTCTGACATCATCCAAAAATTCCTCTTCCACAGGAGAGGTGGCAGCCAAGCAAGGGAGATGGAGCAAAGCAGCCTTTGCCCATTCAGTTCATTTATCAGCTGAACATTTAGTTAGGCAGATTTTATCTGCAGCAAACTGGGTTGGTGGGGCCAGTAAAGAACAGGCATCAAAGAAATGCAGGTTACTTCAAAGATGCACAGCCAAGTCATCAGTTAAAATATTAAATGAGGACTTCAAAGTAAATGTGAAAAGTGTTATTATTTTTTTTACTACTCTAACTGTAACTTGGGTTACTGTAACTCTGCTTCCTGAGCCAGAATCATTTCTAGTTATAAATATTTTCGTATCAGTCTAATTCTGAAGGTCGTTTTGCCACTTGAGCCATCCTTAAAGCAGCAGACACTGAGTGTGAATGCCAGCACAACCCAGACACAAAACCAGGTTCCTTGGGATTTTACAAGTCCAGCATTCAGAATAACCCACTGTCCCCAGCAGGAAGGGTTGCTTTGTTCCAACAGGAAGCTCAGAACCAGTCTGTATTAAGATTTTGTTACTCCTGGCTGTATTTCCAGCTGGGTTCCAGGTGCCAGCCTGTCCCTGCCGTGGCCAGTCCCATCCCTGTTTCTCTTCCCTGCAGGCCCGTTTTGTGCTGATCCTGCTGGTGGGCTCCTTCGATGTGATCTGTGCCATCATCCTCATCCAGAGCCAGTCCATGATGGCATTCCGGGTGGGGGGTGCCCTGGAGAGCCTCCAGTCCCAGTACTTCATGCTCAACCTCTGCTTTTCCATGCTCACGTTTGATCTGCAGGCACAGGTACAGAGCTCCGACCCCAGATTCCCTTTTTCCCCTCTTACTGATGATATCCTGGACTAGCTGAGCTGAATTACTCATTTCCAAGAGCAATCCTCTCTCTTTATTAATATTAAATTTAATAATGGTTGTATCTCTGTATGGTTGCCATAGCTTAGCTAAAATCCATAAAAATGAATCAAAATATATTTCAGTGTCGTCCTGCACAAAAGGAGAACTGAATCTTGGTTTTGGGAAGTTTATCCATAAAAAGACAATTGCATCCAGGAGCTCCAACCCACCCATGGCCTCCTGAAATCAGCAAGGTTATTGCTGCACATCTCAGCCTCCAGTCTCCTGCTTTCCAGCTGGCTCCTGCATTGAGGAAGTGATTCTGGGGTGGGAGAGGGGAACTTGACCAGCAGGGCAGTGAGGCAGAAAATGAAGTTACAGATGGGGGAAGTGAACCCAAGACCTGTTACTTCTGTAACCACCCCTCATTCGTATTTAGCGCTGCATTACTTGGCTTTATCTGCTCCCCCTGTCCTCTCTTGTTGCTATTATGGATTATTAAGGACAGGGAAGTACCTCTGTCCTTGTTTCCCATTCCGTGAGGAATAATTTTAGCTCTTAGACCCGTGCCCAACTTGCTGCTGCAGGCAGTTTGAGGCAGGTATTTTTTGGCGGGGCTGCAAGGTCTCAAAGCAATGATTTCACCCGAGCTTTGCCTCCCCAGCTGTGCCTGTGCATCCTCCTGATCAGCCTGCACGAGGTCACCCTGCTGCACAACATCATCTCGGCCACGGGCGTCGTGTGGGGCTGCCTGAAGGTCACCGTGGGCGTCGTCGCAGTGAGTGTCCAGCTGCAGAGACACCAGGGACACACAGCCCCTGGCACTGCCCAGCCTCACCCCCAGGGATTCCCCCAGGCTCAGGGAAGGGAGCCAGCATGGAGAAAAGCAGAGCACCAACAATGCTGAAGCCAGGTTTTGTCTAAATCTGTGTCTGAGCTGAGCTCACGGGGTGAAACAATGTCACGTTGTCATTGTGTCATTCTGAGGGACGTTGTTTTAGCCTCAGCCCTTGATCACGTTAATGAAACCTGGAGGATCTCACTGTCTTCAGCATTTCTAGCTCTGTGCCAAGGCTGGGTGAAACTGGGAGCCATCCCCCAAATTATTGCAGTGATACAGACACAGCGAGGCCTTAAATCCTTGGGAAACAACACCAGAAACAGGAGGGGTCCTTTACTGGGGCAACTCCTTCAAAGCTCAGGGACGGTTTCCACGTTAACCTCAAGATTTGTGAACTTCAAATGTCGTTTATCATGTCAGACTGAGCCTCCTCTGAAACTCTGAGCCTCTGTTCCAAGAATGGTTGCAGAATCAGGGCCAAAGTACATCAGATAAGTGAGTTTTTTATTACCAGGAAGGAGTTTAGGGGTTTTTGGGGGTGGATGTTGTTTCAGGCTCCTGGGGTGTTTGCTTTAGTCATTCACACAAATTCCTGACAGCTGAAATACAACTTCCTATGTGTTTTGATGGCTTTCCTTGCTAAAACTGTGCTTTTAAAACACACCAGTTTGGGGTTTGGGGGGAATCTGGTCCTGGTCAGATGCATCCTAACACTGGCACAGTCACTGCTCTCACCCTCAGTGACTCAGCTGCTTTTCCTGCCTTTGCTCAGACCTGCCCTCCCAGCTCAGGGCTGCTGCAGTCCCTTTCTCCTTTCCCAAGTCCCAGGGTGAATTGTGAAATTAAATTCTCCTGACACTCAAATCCTCTTGCTTCTCCCACATATGACTCCTCAGGGACTGCACTTCTCTGTAGTAAAAACAAAGGTGGAGGAAAAGTCACGGGGAGCTTTCAGTGTTATCTGTGAAAACATTCAGCTGTTAGGAGGAAATCTGAGTGTACCCAGAGAGAAGGGACATCACCACTCTGGCCCAGCCCCGTGGAAAACAGAGGCTGAATTTCCTGCTCAAACACAGGTGGAGAAGGCAAGTGTAGAGAGCAAAGCTGAAACTGAGAACTCAGCTTAACCAACGCTGGAAATGCTATGAAAAATACGCAGCTTTTACAGAGTATATAGCAATGATTTCAAAAGCTTATTCTACATCTTATTTTACAGATTTTAAAAGAGCTGAAGCCTCTGGTGTGGGTTTTTCTGATTCAGAATGTGCCTGAGGTGGTTTATCTCATCTACCTGCTCTACACGGTAAGAGGAGCAAGGCTGGGGGTCTCATCCTCCTCCTCCTCAGGCCCCAGAGGTGCTGCCTCGCCCCTTCCCTGCAGCTCCTGCTGGATTTAAAGAGAGCAGAGCACATCCTGCCTCTCCAGGATCAACTTTCCAGGACAGGGACCGTGTCAAGTTGCTCTTGAACTGATTAAAGGGAGAGGCTCTGGAAGTGCCTGCAAAGAATGATGAGGGAAAGATGAAACAAAATCTTGTTCAAGATACACAACTCCAAAACGCCTCCCCTCCTTCCCAAGAAGCTTCAAGTGGTGCCAGAGCATTTGACCAGGGCTCAGTTGTTACGTTTTGAAGAATTTCTTAGGCAGCACCCCCAGCTGTTGATCCTGCTGGAGCCAAAACAAGGCAGTGCAAGCCCAGCAAACTCCAGTTTGGGGCAGATTTTTGGCACTGTAACACTGATAAAACCTTTATCAGCGGGCACCTCCCACACGATGTGTGGAAGGAGGTGAGGAGAGAGGAGGGCAAAAGCAAACCAGGCTGTTCATCCTGGGCAGGGCTGGAATGCTGAGAGTGGCCAGTGCTTCTCACCCCTCACATCCACAGCCCCCAGACACCGACAAAGCCCGGGGGCTGCAGCCCCACGGCCTCGGGGATCCATTTATCAAATGGATCTTCCCATTACTCCAGGCCCGTCTGAGCTGGCAGAGCACAGCAGGACCCCACGCTGTCTCTGTACGTCAGGAAATCAGAAAACTGAGATGGTTTCAAAGTGACCAGTTGGGTTTTCCTTTGTTCTTTCCCCCAGTTACCACCTCGTGACTCCTCTCAGAAATTCAGTGCTCGGTTGCATGTCGTGGCCTCAAGGCTCTGTGGCAGCAGGTGGTGATGGGTTCGTGTCTCCCTTTTCCTGCAGGTGATAAGGGAGTGGGGCAAAGGCAATTCTTACACCCTGGAGGCTGCTTTCATCACTGGCTCCTGCATTTCTGTCGCAATAAAATCCGTTCTGTTCTGGGCTCTGGTCCACGTCTACCGCAGCTTCGGGCAGGGGCTGAGGGAGAGAAGTAAGTACCCCAAAAATTCCCTGGGAAGGGTGGAGCCTGTTCTGTCAGTCGCAGTGAAATAACCAGGAAAATCCTTAGGGATGGTCTCAGGAAAAGGCAGATCCCCAGTGACATCAAGCAGTTGTGCAGCCTCAGGATTTCTGGGCTGGGTGGAATAGATGTGGCTTTTCCCTGAACAAAGCTGCTGCCACCCTGAGCAAGAACTGCTGCTGCCCAAAAAATCACACCTGTGAGCAAATCTCAGAGCACTTGCAATTCTTCTGTCACAGCGTGTAACAGAGACAAGAAGGGGACCTGAGAGCCACGGATGTGACACAACCCAGAGCTCCTGTTCCGTGAGGGGCACTGAGCCTCTGCCCTGGTGCTGACTGAGCTCCCTCTCTTCCCGCAGTGTTTTCTTCCTATGGAAGGATCGACTCCTGAGCCCTCCCCGTGCCCCCCTGCAGCTCTCCGAGGGTGAAGCCACACCAGGAACTCCTGACCAGGGAGATAACAGGTCACGTTCCCAGGACGGAGGAGGTTCAGGGAGATGCCACACATTTTTTGGAGCAGTGCAGGTGGGACAGAGCTTAAAGAGCTTGGGGAATTCCCAGTTGATCCTGCTGAAAGCATCTTTCACTCCTTTTCCTGCTGCTGTGGAAGCACAGGGGGTTCACACGTGCATGTGAGTGGGGAATGTTGCTCCTTTCACTGCTTTTTGCCTGGATATACACACACATCACGAAGGAAACTTGCACAGCCAGCCTCTGTACCCCAGTCTGGAAGTGGATTTCATTTCATTTCATTTCTTAGCAGGTCCAGCCCTGATGTTTTGGTGCCAGTGGTGTCCCGTGGCTGGGGCTCTTCCTGCTCCTCTGGCTTCAGAGTGTTTCAATTCTTTTTATTTTTAACCCCAGCTACACACGAAAACTGCTCCCTGTAACCTCACCCCTCCCTCCGTGTAACCAAGGTGCCATTTCATACCAGGGGGACTGTTACAATTAAGCCTTTAATATTGTAATTTAAAAGTTTGGTATTTTATTGACTGGAACCTTTAACTACTGGCTATTTTTTAATAAAGTATAAGCACAGTTTGCGTGTGGGTAATTAATTCACATGGAACAGCACCAATGTTTATCGTGCAGGTAGTTACACACTGCAAAAAGCAAAATTAAAAAATTATTACAGCTTACTAGGGATATTTACAAGGATTCCACCAAAACTGCTATAAAAATATGTTTTTCTCATCCTGAGCTCCTAAACCTGAACCAAATCCACTTTATCTGTAGCCCAAGGGAGGCAGAGGAGGTTACCTGTGTGTGGCCAGACTGCAGGAGCTGAGGGAGCAGCAGCTGGCTCTGACTTCATCCCGCAAGGCCCCGTGGCACCAGGAGCTGCTGCTGGAAGAATTCAACATTTAAACCTCACAGTGAAACGTTTTCAGCCCTTCCCTGGGCCAAGGCCAGAGGCAGCTCCTGCCCAGAGCAGGAGGGGAAGGCTCTGCTCCTGCAAAGGCCGGGCTGGGCCCCAGGCAGGGGCAGGAAGTGTTCATGGCCAGGTCACGGTGTCACTGTCACCGCTCTGGCCAGGGACAGCAAAGAGTTTGTCACCAGCCAGGCACAGGGGAAGATGGAAAACCCTTGCTAAGGTATCCTGTAAAACAAGAGCTCCATTAAAAGCAGCTCCTTTACCTGCAAAAGGCCTCTCCTCACATCCCTCAACTGCTGGAACGAGTTACAGACCAATTATGAAATCAAAAGACTCTTTAACATCATCATTAGTCTCAAGTTCCATGGCAGAAGTGTCGAGAGCTTGGTCAGAATGTGCCACAGGCATTTAAACCCCATTTTCAATCCTAAACTTGCTGGCTATCAAATAATCAGAAATTATTTAACAACATTGCCCTTACCTATTTCTTTCCTCACATTTCTATTCTTGGGCCTTCAAAAATGGCATTGAATGCAGCCCAACTGGTTGTACACGAGGTTTGTTTCAATTTGCACAGCAAATCCAGCATTTGTTTTGAGACTTTTGAGGAAAAAATGGTATCAGATGTTCAAAAAAATCAGATGTCCCATGAAAAGTGTCAAACCCCACACCATTCCAAGCAAGTGATTGTGTATTCCCACTTTTAACTCCTCCCCAGTCAAAGGGCAAATCAACAAATCCAACATTACAAAAAGAGTTTATTGAAAGGATTGAAAAATACTCTGTTTCTCAACAGTATTTAAAACAAAGTTTTCAATGCGTTAACAATATGTAACAGGATTTTTCATCTTTTAAAAATTCAGTACGCTGCTTTATTCCCTACTACAGTTGGTAACAACTTCTCCAATTTCTACCAGAGGATAACTTTTTATTAAAAAAAAACAAACCAAATTAATTTCTCAGCTTCCGTTTTGGCCCTTTGTAGATGAAAGGATTTGTAGGTGCCAGTGCCTTACAAACCCTTTCATTAATCAGCAAACCCCTTTTAGCACAGTTTAACCAAGTTACTCTGAAGAAGCTACATCAGCAAAATGAGGTTTTATTGCCAATAAACTGAGGTGCGTTTCAGCTTTTGTCTGGTTCAACTCTCCCACTCCTGGAGCAGTGAAAATGCAGAACTCCGGGGCTGCCCCGGCCTCCCTCTCCTGCAGTTTGCAGATTCAAAGCCTCGAAAGGGACTTTGAACCCTCCGAGAAACTTTGTGATGTCTTAACGCAGCGCGGGCACGAAGCAGCTGGGACAGGGAGAGTCAGGGCAGCTCTGGGAGGAGAAGCCAGCACTGCAGTCACTGAGGGGCTGCAGCTCTGCCTGGGCTGATCAGCCCCCCAGGAAAGGATTTTTACCGGCAGGAATTTCATACAAGCAAAGCTGCAGCAGCCTCAGAGGCAGCAATGCAACTGCAGCAGGTGATAAACGGAGAGAGTAAATTCTAAGCCAACCCCTAATGTAGATCTAAAGTAGTTCAGTACGCTTTGATTACAGACTTCATGACCTGTGCACTCTGAAAATTAAAAGTTCAGCAATTTAGTCAAGAATAGCTTTACTATTATAAAAAGCATAAATAAAAAGTGCTGAATATAGTTTTATCTTTAAAAAAATACTAAGATAAGGCTCGTAAATCATTTCACTTCTGCAAAATGATTTCCACTCCCCAGTGTGCCTAGAACTGCTCACTCTCCACTCATCCACACGTTTCTCTAGACACCCTACCCTGTTCCTTCTCTCAATTATTGCATGTTTAAATAAAATAGTTTCAAAGCAAAAAGCCTGACACTTCTCTAGTTCAAAAAGTAACCAGTTACCAAGTAACTGAATACTCCACTTAGGAAACCCGTAAGCAGCTTCAAAACAGTGATAAAACAATTAATGCAGATTCAAGTGAAAGAGAAATCCCAAAACCTCTCCGGATATTCTCCAAGATATCCCAAAATCCATCTGGTTTTGACCAAGTCAAACCAATATTCTATTTTACAAAATGTACAAACCAAGTGTTAATTTATATGAACCCACTTTCATTGCGATTTGAATCGTTCCCCCAGAGTTTGCTTCTCTTTTCTGGAAAAGTGCTCTCCCCTGTGTTTCATGAACTCAGCCCAGGGCAGCATCCAAAAGGGACGAGACATTATTGAGACCACCCGAGGACAACGGGTCAGGCAGAGTTTGGGAATGAACCCATTTCCCACTTCCACTTTGGACCACAGAAACAAGGTCAGAAACCGTTCAGCAGCGATTCTCACTCCACTGCCAAGGAACTCCCACCTCAGTCAGAGTGAATTCATCCCTTGGCAAGATTCTGCCACAGGCATTTCACAGCTCCTGTCCCTTCCTTCAGTGACCGACGCAGCAAGACTTGAAAATGCTGAAGTTTGGGTAAGATGATCATGAGACTGCACCACAGAGAACATAAATGTAAACATTATCCTTGGGTTTGCTGTTCTGCAGTTAAAGTACAGCACAAACCCTTTTTTTTTTCCCCCCAACCAGTTTTCGTCGGGTTGGGTTTTTTTTTTGTTCTTTCATAAAAGCACATACAATAAAATATGTACAGAGAGTAGTTAGAAACGTTTGAAAGCGTCTTAAAAAAAGTAAATATGAGAGTTAGAGTATCTTGAGTGTGCTGAAGGCACCGTTGCTACTCCACTGGGAATGTGTCCTCTCATTTCTCCAGCCCATCAATGCAGTATCCCATCCTGGATTACTCAGCACCAAGAGTTGGAAGGTACCCACGGAAGTCGAGGGCATTCAGGATCTAGAACAGGATATTTTCTTCAGGACAACAGTGGAACTAGAATTCACTAGAAATTGAAGTCCAGATTCTTCTTGACCACTCGGAGAATTTTTTTTTTCCCCCAAACATGATAGTCTCTAGTGTTACCATTTATCCCAGGGAATCCGACAAAAATAATAAGAAAAACCAACACATGGATGATTCCCACCAAGAGGAAGAGCAGAGCTACGAATTAGCTCAGCTCCAAAGCCAGAGAAACCTGTAGTAATTAATGCTCATCCCTGCTGTTTGTGGGTATTCCCACAGTGCTGACAGCCAACAGTCAACCACTGCTCAAATGGGCACAAGAGAGAGAAATGTATATATAAAAAATATATACTTTTTCTTACTAATTCCATCTATTAATAAAAAACATCCTTTGTGGGTGTTTCTTTAGTGTGTCACACTTGCAAGTAAGAAAGTATTTTCTGGGCAAAGTGTATTTAACATAACAAAGAGGAGGTTTTTTTTTTTAAGAAATCTTCTCAGAGCCTTTCTTTTCCTAGTAGTGTTAAATGGAGTTACAAATCTACCAAATGAAAGAGGAGATTTTAATGCCACTTTTCTGCTGCCACTTCTCCCTGGTGTAGCTACATTCAGCCTACCACGGAACTGGTAAGTTAGAGGTTACAATCAAATTTCTGGTTGTTGGTATCAATCAGGAATAATCCGCTCTCAGACTGCTCGTCTGGAAGGGAACTCACCCCGGATTTGGAACCATCAGAGCCTCCCCACTCCTACCCTTGGCGGGCAGGAAGGAACACAACCCTCTCCAGCCACTGAGGGGCAGAAACCACAACCACGAGGCAGGGCCGGGGCGGCGCCCGCACCAAGAGCTCCGAAATCCAAGCGGGGAGGAGGGGAAATCTCCCCAGCCCATGGCCCGAGTCCCGCCGGACGCGGACGCTCAGAACTCTTCCTCCTCCACGGCGAAGTTGTTCTGCTTCTTGCGGACGTTCCAGTGCAGGCACTCGGCCAGGCTCTCGAACCAGTCGCTCACGGGGTCCCGGAAGCAGATGGAGGGGAGGGGGTAGCAAGAGGTAGTGATGCTGATACTGCAACAGCACGGCACAGTCAGGCAGGGACAGCACAGCGCGACCCCGGCAGAGCCCGCCCGCTCCCCCCGGCGCTGCCAAACAGCAGCGTGGCACCAGCTACAGCTGGGCTGGGCTGAACTGGGCT
>VYZQ01000688.1:0-28080 GCA_013400655.1 Mystacornis crossleyi
ATAGATTTTTAGCATTTCTGTCAATCCAAATGGTTCTTGGGGATGGTAAGGCAGGGAAACCTTTTAGTATTTTGTCCCTGCCAGATATCTGGGTGGTATTGCCCAGTGATGAAGGGAATAGAAAAGGACCCATTTATCATCTCATCTCTTTTTTCTTTTTATTTACTTTCCTTTTAAAAACACATTAAAAAAATTAATTCAGTGCTGGGGAAAGGTGACAGATTAACAACCCCAGAGATTTCAGCCCTCTGTTTATCCTCTGAGTGGAGAGCTCTAAGCATTCCCAGTGCTGCTCTGGCACTGTGCCCCAGCCCTGACCTTAGGGAGCAGCTCCCGAGAGAGCAGCTACCCCACCCCTCCAGCCCCTCTGGCCTACTGGAGCCACATCCCCTCAGATGGAGCAAGAGGTGCTGCTGGCAGTATGAGTCTGTGCCAGGGACTCCTGTAAGTGAGGAAATAGATGATGATCCACACCTAGACTGCTCAGCAACAAGCTGTGTTTGTACAGGGCAGCTCTGCAGGGGGGTTGCTCCACGTCCTTCAGGCCACACTTTGACATCTCAGTCCACTCTCCAGTCCATAGTCTTCTCCCTCTGAGAAGGAAAAGAAAGCTAATCCTGTGAGGACACAATGAAAACGGCCTTTGGGATGCCCAGGTATCTGTGGATGGTGCTTTTCATCTCACTGAAGTGTGGCTGAAGTGTGGTTTTGACAGTTTGGGCATTTGCAGCTCCTGCCAGCTTTTGGATAATTTTTAGATGCGCTATAATTATATGGTTTTATTTACGGAATAAACGTGCTACTTGGATCCTAGCACGAGGTCGCCGGCTTTGAAAAGGTAAAATTCATTCCCCATCTCTCCAGCCTTTCTCACTGTCATACTTAGTTAGATTTTGTTTGATAATTCTCACTATGGGTCATTTCAATTTCCCACTATAAAGGCCTTGTGTAGTTACCTTTTCATCCTCCTTTCCTTCTGGAATAACCCTTTGCAAACCAGGTATTTCCCTCGACCATAAAGCTGGAGTGTTTGGGAAAGGAGAGCATTTTTCACAAGCTAGTCACCATGGGTCAGGACGGGGGTGGCACTGGGGGGGTAATGCTTCCCAGTGCACACAAGCAATACCTCCTTGCAATTAGTAATGCTGCCACTGCCCCCTCCCCTCACTCAAGAAGTGACATTCAAAGACACGCATTTGGTGTTTGAACTACCCCGTCTCCTGGACCCAAGGGACAGGGGCTGGGACAGCTCTGTGGGAGGCCCTGGTGTTGAGTCCATTTGGCTGGTGTGCCCAAGGGGCCTTCCATCATCACCTGCCTCTGTCCGCGCGAAGGCGTCCGCTGCACCAGGTGGTACTCAGGAATTTTAGCCAGTGTGAGTTACACAGGCAAGAAACGCCTCCCTGGCTTTTCTGCCTGTGGTATCAGGCAATTGACCCCATTCCCCCTTTTTGCTGAAGGGGCAGAAATTTGATAATGGCCTTAATTATGTCTGAACATTAAACAAATGCTCTGGATCATCACTGCTGTATCCACTTGTCCATAATTACCAGGACTGGACATGGTGGCTTCAAAGGCCACCCAGTTATCATTTATGTTTACTATAAACACAGCAGCTGTTTTGGGTTACGAGGGTGGTCATTTTCCTGGAATTTGATGAGCCAGACCCTGAAAGCCTCACCTGATACCAGCTCTCTCACTTCTCTCCTTTCCTTCATGAAGAAAATTCAGTATGGGAGTGCTCTATGCCACCTAAAGAGGGAGGAATGGATGGGCTGCGCCTCGTACACCTTTGGGTTTTGCAGTTTCTCCAAGCTCCCTCTGAATTCCAGTGAACTGCTCTGTTTGTGGAGCCGTTCCATGTTTGCTCATTTGGCAAGTCACCAACCACTCAAAAGAAAAATTGGGATTGGATCAAACTTAACTAAAGTGTTAAAAACTTCTGTTTTTTCCATTCACTTTGCAAAATAGGTGAAAATCCACTTTGCAATCATGCGAATTGATGTGTCTTATGATGTGTGAGCTCATAAACCTCACACTGCTCTGTGCACAGGGGAGCTCTGGGTTTCAGAGTGTGGCTGGTGCTCTGGACTGTGCTTCCTTAAGAGGGGACATGCACTGTAGCTTTACCTGTGCCACTAGGAATGAGACTGTCCTGTCTTTATGCACAGGACATTAAAAAAAATGTTCTGTCTGTTGTTAGCATGGTCTGAGGCAAACAACAAACCCTGCTGCAAGGTCAGGAGGAGCAGAAAGCTCAGGCAATTATAAAGCTTTGGAGCTTTTGAGAGCTCAGGATAGGTTGATGTTGCCCATGGCTTTGGTGTAATCTCTACAAAATTACAAATTGGTAACTCATGATGGCAGCAGCAGTGTAATTTATGAACTGCCTCTTACTGCCTTTCATGTCGGTGCAATGGAACTTAGTTGCTCACAGTTCAGCCAGAAGACATGGGACTTTTCCAAGTTTTTCTCTTAGTTGAAAGTCTTCCATCTGGCACAGTTTAAGAAATGCCATCAGAGTGGGTTTTTAAACTAGTTTGTTGCTGGTGTGTAATCCTTCCTGACTTTTGTTCTTACTGATTTTTTACCAGAGGAAGCTCAAGTTCAGTGGTTACAGAATGGACTGTAAACACAGATGGACTGAAAGGGAATGAAAGGACAGCAGCATATTTGTTGCTGTGATAGCACCACTTTAGGAGAATTGAATTATAACATGGGGAAATTTCATACCACTGCTGGGGAATAAAGCTGTGCCCATGCATCAGTTTTAGGGGCCAAACACAGACTCCTCCTTCAGGAAGAGAGGCACAAAGGTGCCACTGCTGTGTAAGGCTTATGCTTTCTATGAATGGAAACAGAGAATTCAGCCTCCCCCGTGCCTGGTTTCTGTGCAATCCCTGGGAGCAGTTCACAGAAAGGCAAACCACAGCTGCAGGGGAAGGGGGCTGGAGATGTGCAGCTGGTTGGCACCTGCAGCCTGACTGCAGGTAATGTGGTCTGACTCAGTTATTCATCACTGGAAAAAGCTGCTTCATCTTATCTGTAAAGGAAAGAGCAAATTGGCTGGGTTTCGCAGCAGGTAACACATATCAGGATGATGTATTTATAAAGGGAGGAAAGATCAGCACAGCCAGTGCCTGTTTATTTATTTTTTCATGAATTACAAAGGCTAAATAGACTAAACACTCTTTCAGTCCAGAAAGAAAAGCAGTGCTGGTACATGGAATTGAGAAATTCTGTGAGGTTCAAACCATTATATTCTTCTCACAGTCAATAACTGAGATAAATCATAGCCTTAAACAATAATGTTCACGGAAAGCTCTGGAGACACAGCTACAAAGAGAGCCTTTTGAGAGAAAGCTCTTCTCTAAGACTTACTAAAAGCTACATTAGCTGATGTTGTCATGCTGTAGCAAGTGTATGTGTTCTGTAATGTGTGGCATGTAGATTATCAGGAGTTAGTGTGTTGTCAGTATTTGCAAGTGAATATGTTTTGTGTAAATTGAGAAAGTTGTGTTACACATCTGGAACGTTGCCTCAGGTCTCCCACGACCTCCAAGGCTTTTTGGTTGTGCACTAGAGCCAGGGGCAGTTAATGTTTTCATGTTCTCAAGGTGAGGATTTCAGTGAAGTCCCCAGAGGACTAGAGAGGGATCAACCATGCGGTGCTCTCCTGCACAGAGACAAGTTCAAGGAGAATAAAGAACAGGGAGCTGAAATGATTGATTTGTAAGGTAAAACGTTAAAAAGGCAAAATAAAAAGTGTCTAGCAATACTGTACTGCGAAATGAACTTCAAGTAGGAGATAAACATCAGAGAATAGGTTGCATAGCCTTGGCAGCATGACAGAATGGGTGCCCAAATATTTTATTTTTTTAATTTTCAGCCTTTGCAACAGCCAAGAGCCAGATCAGACACATGAAATGTTACGCTTGTTCTCAGGACCTGGCCTACCTCCTCTTTAGCCCTCAGCCCTCCAGCCCTGTCAAACTGCGAAGGATCAGCTGGAGCAGGTGTCAGAGGAGATGTATCAGTGCAGAGTTTTGCTGGGGTTTCTCAGAGCAAGTGGCAGGATCTCTTTTATCACTCTGAGCCTTCTCCTGTCAGCGAAGCAGACGGATGAAATTTCCTTCTCTGGAGACCCCCTCTCCGTTGCTGTGTAGCCAAAGGATTTTGTAGGCTCCTATACTGTCTTAATTCTCATCAGATTTGCATCATTATTCAGGCCTAGGAGAAAGAACCATAAGGCCGACTTTAAAATAAAAATCTCTCCACAAAGCCCATATGAAGAACAACTGATTTTGACATGTTTGGAAATATTTTGGGATATTTTGCTTCTGAGCATTTGGAAAGTACAGACTGAACTGTTTTGTACTAACTTCTACAAATTCTAAACATCTGGCTCTGCTGACATTACTTCAGGTATTCATTCTAAGTCATTTAGTCTAGAGTGTGTTTGAACTCCTAAAGAGCAAAAGTGTTTTCTGTATTTCAGTGAATGTGCTTAAAATGCAATAATGGTGCCTCGGGTCCAGATTTGGAATGGTCCGGGGAAAACCTGGAAACAGAATTTCATTTCAGCGCTGCATAAAAGGCAGTCTCCTGGGCACTTTTGAACCAGTTTCAAGTTTGATTTTTTTGAGTGCTTTTATTTGGGGGCATTTTAGTCTGTATTGTCTATATTTCCTACCCTTTGAGATAGGTGAAAGATTGCTCAAGTGTCAAAGTGCATTGAACATGACAATTAAACCCTCAACCGTAACCTTTGTTCTTTCTCTCAGGTGGTTTGTAGTTTCAGAATTTACATGGCAACAAAGGTCCACAGAGGGGAGGAATAATGAATTACAAACAGAATCTGGCAATCAGCTTTAGAGGGTGAATGAAGAAGACACAAAAGGTGAAGCAGTGGTAGTTCTCAGGTGCTGCTGTTTCTTTGGGATGGTCTTCTGTTGTTCTTGTCATAAAGCAAAGTAGAGGGGTTTTGCTTATTACTTCTTTACAGACATAGTTAAACACTAACAAAAGGCAAGAAAAAGACCACTAAATCAGAAAGCAAATCATCCTTGGTGCACTGTGATGATTAGCTAGCAGGGCCTCTCTGTTTCAAGGCTATAAAAATGATTATGAGGGCAGGAGGACTGAGCTGGTGCTCTGCCATACTTTGTTTGGGATGCTGATTTGCACACTTGTGTTGCAGTCATTACTAAAACGTGCAGTAAAACACATCAGCTACGTGACAGGACATTAGGCCAAGATGAAGAGAGTCTTGAAACGAGGAACTCCCCTTGCAGGCTGGCCAGGCTGGCATCACAGAGGAATGTGCCCAGTGCAAGTCCAGCTGCACATTGCTCGTTGCTGCCCTCAGCTAGAGGGCTCTAGCCCCACCAACTCAGAGTGTTTGTCTTGTTTGCAGAGCCACTGCAGAGCAGGAATCCCACAGCTAAAGTATTGTATCCATGATTTATCCAGGATGCAGCCATTCTATAGCCTCTGGTTCAGGGAGTCTCAGTGGCTCCTGCAAGAAGGAGAACTAGAAGGAAGGCTGGGAGCTCAAGTTGACAGCTCCTACCAGAGGCACAAATTGGCTTGTATTCATTTGATTTATTGTTTTCTCTTCCATAAATATAAGTTAGGAAATTCTTGCACCGATTTAAAACAAACAAACTGTCCCTGCTGAGTGGGAAATGCAGAATAGCTGAATCTCTGTCCAGAGCTTTTATTCCAGGCAAAGGAATTGGTTTTTGTTATATGGAGGTGTTTATTAAACACTTCTGATATTGAAAAGGAAAATGTCACGAGTTTTTATCTGTAAAAAAGCGATTTTACACCATGGAGTTGTCAACCATCACATAAAGGAACAGTCCCATAGCCCAGCTACAAACACCTTTGCAACCAAATGCCAGTACAGTCCCTTGAAATGCCGTGCTTAATAATATATGAATTTCATTTAACTTTTTTCATTATCGCTTTTAAAAACACTCTTAGGTTAAAATAGAAACAATAAGGTTTGAGGGAAGAAAACAGTTAAAAAGGATAAAAGGAAAGATTTAACAGAGACACAGGATTGAGGTATGCTTATTGCGCTGCATGAGACCTGTCCAGCTGGAATCAGCATCAGCAGTCACCCTGACGGGTGCTATTCCAGTGATGTCTCTATTCAGATGGGATTAGACGCCTGTCTGGCTGCTGGCTGAAAAATCATTATTTTTAGTGCCATGTCCCTCTAGTCGGTTTTCGTTCCCCTCCTGATAATGTGCCGTTGGGATACATTTTATCTTCCCCCTCCCCTTGTACCAGGTTTTGAACAAATAGAATTCTCTCTGGTTGTTAAGCAGTTCTCCCTGGCCCTTTTTTCTTGTTTCCTACCAGAGGATGATGGATTTGGTCATTTCTAAGGAACTTCCCAGCTGTTTCGGACATGAAGACAAAAACAAGCTTGGAGAGATTCATCGATATTATGGAAGATTAGCCTGGGAGTTTAAGGATTTCTTTCAAAAAGAATTTTTTTTCCCCGGTTTGATTCTTTCCTGGTGTGCATGACTAAAACACCCATGATATGGGATCAGTGCAAAGACGGAGGGATCTAACCCTCAGCTGCTGTAAACCAGCATTGCCCAGTAAAGTTCAGTATGTGCTACCCATGTTTACACCTGCTGACAAACCACCCGTGACAGAGGCTGTGTGTCCGTCTGGGGCTGGGGAACACACACAGCATGGCATTCCCTTGCTGGTTTTCCATCCAGAGCCAACAACACAGAAAGTGGTGATCTCTTCTCTGTGAGCCAGGGGTCCAAGTGTGGCAGCTAATTGATGGCATTTGGTTTTCCTCTGTCCTCCCCCTCCCCTGCTCCTCACGGAGCCGGGCAAGCTCTCCCAGCAGCACTCGGTCTATGGTTGGAGGGCATAGCTGTCATTCCATTAAGCTTGGCTAGGCCTGCGTTAAAGCGTGTCATACAAATTGAGGGGATCCAGCATATTGACAGACAGATATTTAGCATGTAATTGCACTGAAAGTGCAGCACAAAAGCTCTGGGAGGTGGGAGAGTGGAGGATTTGGATTGCATGAGATCTAGTTGGAGTGAGGTTTGGACTTTTTTTCCAAAGTGCATTTGAGCTCTTAACAGATGGAATGGTAAGGCACAAATACATCATCCCACAGCCATTGGGGCACTGTGTTAGTCCTCCTCCAGCCTGCCTTGTCCCCTTGAAGAGATCCTGTTAGAGGCAGTATCTGTTACAGACCAAGCAAAACCATCTCATGGCTGCTGCACAGCTCCCACACTCTCATACTCAGATCCGTTTCTCAAGGGAAGCTGAGCTGCACATCTCTGGCCCTGCCCCTGCCTGACAGCCTCCCGCCCCTCAGCCATGCAGCAATGAATCCCAAACACCTCATGCATTACAGCTTTCTTATCACAAAGATAGAACATAAGTTTAACATGTATTTGGCAGTATAGAAAAGGATCGTTTTAATTTCTGGGCTTTAGCATTGGTCATTAAAGACCACTTCCAGTTCTGCTGAAACTCTTGTTTCCAAATGCAATCAGGTTGTTTGTTACTTGATGCTCCTGGTGCCAGTCTTCACCCATCTGCCCTGCTAGGGCTTTTTAGGAGCCAAGGCTTTTAGGAAAGGCATTGGGTCTTAGCGTTCAGAATTCATCAGTGACTTTTACAAAGACAGCTCATGCTCCCAAGTCATGTTATTTTTAAAAACTTGGCACCGAGTGGCTGTCAGCTGATGGCATGCCTGGGACATGGGCCCCAGGTCTGCTGGCCCAGGTGCTTCTCTCACCTGCACCTGCCATTCCCCTTGTACAGGTGTTCCCAAGGACTGAGCATCAGTGTCTGCAGGCTCTGTGACTTATCTCAGGCTGTAGCAGAACTACTAAAGTAAAAATCAAAGATTGACTTCAGAAAAAGTGTCCGAGCTGGAACATGCCCAAATAATCCCTCAAACACTCAGTGGCCTGAGGTGGGAGAGCTGTTCAAACATACTTTTTGGCCGTGGTCGTATGATGTGACTGTAAAGGGAAGGAATCACTGGCTTTTAAGTCTACATGGTAGGGTAGGTTGCAGATTAAACTGCTTATGTCAACTAATGGGAAAATAGATGTAAACCAGTCACTGGTTCTGTGCTGGAGTCAGGACCAGTGGTGAGAAAACTAAACAGTGCTTTTGGGCTGCTTCTTTGCACCATACCTCTGCTTATATGCTTTGGTGAACTGTACCCAACCACCCCTCAGCTGGAGGTTGTTAAAGCTAAACTTTTAAGAAGATGCTGTTGAAATAGGCTACTGAGATCTGATTGAGTTTATTTTGAACTTTATTGATGTTTAGAATTTTTAAATCTATGGTTTTGAACCTAGTTAGAAAGCAGCAACAGAGGGGTGCAAAAAGGTGAAAACACTTCAGTTAGGAGATTTCAGGGACAATGACCAGGCCATGGAAATCTTAATTGAATTTATTAATTTACACAAAGAGATCGTCTCTTAACTCCTACCAGCAGCTGAGCAGAGACAGCATTCCTCAGTGGCCAGAGCCCAGGACTGGGTCTGGAGGTGTGCGTTAGGTGCTGTACACACATGTAAGAGGGGAATGTTCCTGTCACTGCACAGCCCACGTGGATGATATAATATTGTCAGGAACTGGGCGGAATGTAGCAACAAGCAGTGTGATTGATCATGGATGATAAGCTCTTGTCATGTTCACTTGATTTAGATTGTTTTAAGTGTATCATTTACCGATGTACCATTTACTGTCTCTGTGAGAGAAAAAGGAGATTCCACAATCAAGGGGGCTTTTTGTAAAAAATGGTGCTGTTTAGTGCATTCATTTTTCAGTGCCCAAACTGAGAAAGTTTAAAGGGATCTAAATTCTACATGTGCCGTGTTGTCCAAAATAGGAGGACACGCTCGAGGATCTGGATCCACAGATCTCTTCCTTGTTAAAGCATAGCTTTTCTAAAACTCGTGGAAGGACTGTAGGTGAAGTAGGCAGTGCAGATAGCATTTGTCCCAATGGGCACATCCCAGGGATGTAAGCAGTGATGGGACGTACTTCAGTCCCAGCTTATGCCAGCTGAGTTTGCAGCGGCTCCACTGACTGGGATGTCAGGACTCAGTTTATTCCAGTTTAACTGAGGTCAGAGGGGCGCTGGAGGATTTCTGTGTGTGACTTCAAGATCATCCAGAAGGAACAGTGCCAAGCTTTTATAACATGGACATTACTAGTCCAGGGCTGTTGCTCTGCTGTTCACAGCCACACCTTCTGTGTGCTTCCTCTTTGTACAGCCCGGGCCCAGGTTGCTGTCAGGGAACATGATAAAGGAATAAAGCTGCAAGTGGGATCACGTTTCCCTTCACTCCTTGTGTGTATGTGTGTGTGTCTTTGTTTTTTCTGTGCTGTAGCTCAGGGGGGCTCGTAAATCTTGGAGACGACTGTGGATTTTTTTTTTCTCCCCCTTGTATGACTGATTGTGCGAATTTATGTGTGGTATTTCTCTCCCCCAACCTCACTCTGTTAAAATGAGACAGGAGGCCAGTAAATTTGCAGTGGGAGCTGTGCAGGGTTGTGGGTCCCTCACCCCCTCCTCTTTTCAGCCTGAGGGCTGACTGTTTCTTAAAAGATAATGATTTTGGTGTTTCTGCTGGGGGTGGGATGCTGTTTGCAGCGCTGTAGTTTGCTGAATGAGCATGCTTTGACCCCCAGCTTCAGCACCGGCTGGTGTTGAAGAGAAAGGTGCTTTCAGGGGAAAGTTATACTCTCCCAGGTGTAACTTGCAATCCAGTGTGGGAAAGAGGAAAATCTTGAGGTGTGGGTTAGAACAAGATATCCCAAAGAACACCCTTCACTCAGTGCTGAGACATGCCCAAGAACACGGTCTTTTATCTCTTGTCCCAACTGCAGTGACTGAGCTAAGAAGAAGAGTTTCAGTGTTTCAGAAGTCTGTTGTATTACAAGAGGAAGCAGGAGGTTTAAAAACTCTTCTAGAATCATGTCATAAAACTATTTGTGCCTACTTCTAATTACTGAAATATTGCTGGAAGAGGCCCTGCCTGTGTCCCTTTTCCTGAGGTGGAAGGATGCCCCCAAGCAGTGTTTCTTGCCTTTCCTCTGACTGACTTTACCTCTATTAATCCCACATAGCTCAAGCTGTGACTGGGAAATCCAGCTTCAATCTGAATGCCACCTTGAATTTGAACTCCAGTAGGAGTATTTCCCTTGAAGAATAAGTTGCTGTTTTTAAAGCATTTCCAGGTTTATTCCAGATTTATTCCAGTAATTACTGCTTTAGCATCAGCAGCAAAACCTGGAAATTTTGGTTCCTTGTTAGAGTTAAGAGGCAAAATAATCATTTAAGGTCTCATCTCCACCTGAAGCCACAGCCATGTCACATGGCCCAGGTTAATCAGTTTAAAATGTCCTGAAACAAATCTGGTTTTAGCTAAGCTTATTAAATGCACTCAGTGAACTACATCTGTATCCCTGGGTGGTAACATATCTCATGGACTTTAGAGTTAGAGCTGTTCCAATAATCTGAGCCAGTTCCAGCCTGTGCAGGAGCACAACCAGACTTTCGTGCTGCTGTCCAAAGCTCCAGGTAGACTGTCAGGGCTGGACGCCACCTGGGACAGTGAGGAGCTGGGTGTACTGGGTGGGACAGGGGAGCAAGTGAGTGCCTGTGAAGGCTGGGCTGGGACTCTGGTAGCTGTCAGGATTTAAGAGGTCAAATAGCACTGAGCTGGCTTGTTTGTTTCAGTTTTGTCTTTCTGATTTGGAAATAACAAGGGTTCAGGGCCAAAATCTAGGACTTCTCTCCTGCAGGCTGGTGCCTTTTTCCTTCCATTAGGACACACATCAAAACTTATAAATCAAAACTGATGTTTTTTATTAAAACCCCAGTGTGAATGGAAGTGTGGACAGTAGCCTCTCACAGCTGTGTCTCTGTGTGAGCCCAGAGTGCTGTGTCTGTAAAGTTCATAGGACAGAATCTTGTCTTGGCTCTGCCCTGGGTCTGTTATCAGACTGTGGTCTGTCTCTTAACCCTCCGGATGACATTTTAAAAGGCACTTAATGGTCAACTGCAACTAAACATCCAGGGAGAAGTGACTCTCCAGGACACCTTGGAGCTCCAAGGCCTTAGCTGCTGCCTTGAAGAGCGCAGGTAACCGTGCTCTCCAGCCCAGCCAGACTGAGTGAACACATCTGAGCTCTGTTATCCTTCCAGAGCATGAGGCTCACCTACCCTGAGCAGTATTTGGCTGCTAGAAGGACCATGCAGACACTCATAAATCTTCAGTGTAACTCTGAAGCAGCTTTGTTGACAAATTGGCACCCACCTCTCCCCCCACCTCGCAACATGACTCTCACACTCAAACTGCTAAGAGCTATTTCAGGCCCCGTAACAAATGAAATATTCATCTTCCCTTAGCCCTGGCAGTTGCCTCCACACCACCCTTTCCCCTTCCTGCTGAGCTGAGTCCTTTAGCACAAAACCTCTAAGCCAGCAGTGGCAGCTGCAAAGGACAGGAGCAGGCTGGGTGACTGCCACTCTCCAGCCCCTCAGTGCCACTGAGCCCTGGCCAGGCACCCGTCCTCTCCACGTCCCTCTGCCACCTCGCAGACCACCCACTGCTGCTGCAACCTGGCTGAGAACTGGGCTCCAGGTTTCCTCTCTCCTTGTCCTCCTTCCCCATCAACAAACCATTCCTTTTGTACCGGCACATGATCCAGAAGTCTTTACTGCTCTTTGTGTCTCTTCTCACCTACACTTACCAAGAGTTGGGGCACCCAGGGCCTATCCTGTGACTTAGGCAAAAGGGAGCTAAAGAGCTGTCGGGTGTGAGGTGTGTGTTTAGCAGATGTACAGAGAAAGAAAAGATTATATGTGGTCATTGTGCTCCATGCCATTGCAAAACACCAACTGCTGTATAGCATGCAGAACAAAGACAGCAGAGACTGACTTTCTTTGAAGCCTTTGCTTTGACTGTATTTTTTTTCCTTCTACAGTGCCAAAATGCTCTTAGACACACATCTGCCTTAAAAACAACAATCTCCCCTTCCATTAGCTCAGTTAAAGCTTTTCTGCAAGCTTTTCATTTTGAAAAGACAAGGAAAACCAGAAAAGGGGAATGAGCCCAGGACAATCAGATATGTGGTTCTTGTGACAAAAAAGTAAATTGAAATTTAGTCAAGAAATGTGAGAGATTTAGAACAATACAGTTAGTACTTAGTGAAATAGCTGCCTGACAAGCAGGTAAAACCAGGGTAATCCTCCATCAGTATGTAAAGCAGACACAGAACAAGAGCAAAGAAAATAGAGAGCAGGCTCTTTGCTTGACAATTTAAATCCTCAGGGTACAAAGCTGTACAGAGCAGCATCAAGCACACAGCAATAGCCGTGAGTGAGTGTATAATAACTTTCACTATGGGACATGGGAATAACCTGTCTAACTCCAGTCAGTGCCACTGTGGATGCAGCCATAAAACAGACTTCTCTTGCCAGGGCAGCTGTGCACATGTTGTTACCGTGTGACATCAGCTAAAGCCTGGCAGACCTGGGACAAATAAAGCTTTACAGAGAGAAGCAGAGGCAGGCAGCCTTGCAAGAATCTAGGAATGTTATGATATACACCATTTCTTCCTTTTTTATGGAAGCAAGTGATGATTGGAAAAACTAAGCAGGCTGCATCCATCCCATACTGCTACACGTGCTGGTGCAAAACTCCTCTGAAGTTTCATTTTCAGAAGCTACCTGGGAGGAACATATTGTTCTCGCAAGAAGCTATGTCAGATGAGACAGCAGTATTACTACAGCCCTATGCAAAAAACACTAGCCCTGTAAAGCCAAAGAGTGTTTGAGCATTGCAATCTCAAAGAACTGATGATACAGCCAGCAGAAATTTATTTAGAAAAAATATGTTTATTTTTGTGAAAGAAATGCTGCATGTCTGCCATGCTTCAGAAGGGGAACCCCAGGCTCACTTACAGAATGGCACATAATTGTCTCAGGTAGGACAATCTTCTGCACTTGCCAGTCATTTTAAGCCTCACATATGGGTGGCTGTCTTTGTCTTCCAAGTGCCTGCTTGTACAATGAGATTTACCTGTTGTCTTATGACAGACAAGTGATTAACGTGAGAAAGACTAGTTGGATCTGGTGTTGAGCTTCCTGCATATCTCCCTTGCGTGCACTCCCAGACGTTTCCTCAGAAGCAAAAGGAACTGTCTGTGCTGCTGGTTGCGCAGAGAAAAACATTTGTGATGGAGCTTGACTCTTCCTGTGGTGCTACGACTCTCTTGCCAGAAGACCAAGACATCCATGAGGGTCACTGTAACACAAACACTGACAGGGCATTGATTGGCTGCTGCCTCCACTCTGTGGCATGTTTGCAGCTAGAAAAAGTGCTTGGATTTGTGTCTCATGCAAGGGATGTGCTTTGGTACTGTTCCTTCTTTGATGGAGTTCCCATTCCTGAAGGCCTTGCAGTATCCCATCGGGCGCTCGTTCTCAGTTCAGGCCCAAAAGTAAACTCAAGACAGCAACAAACCTATGAGCAAAGGCGTTCTTTGTCCCCAGCCCTGCAGTGAAATGTAAGTGGAAATACTTTTATGCTAGGAATGGGGTATAATTTGCAAGTCAGAAGATCATTTAAGTACATGTTAGACTTTTTTATACAAGAATTTAGCCTTCTTTATTGGGTAAGAATGCCTTCCTGAACTACGCGTTAAATTGGACTTTTTTTGCAGCTTTTTCAATGACTTTCCCATTCAGATTACTTTTTAGTGAGACACATGCTTTGATGAGTCCTCTAATTTTCAAATTCTTCATATGGATCCATTCTTTCATGATTTACTAGTGCTTTTTTTTCCTTTTTTTGTAGTGATGGTGCTTTTCAGCTTTTATTCAAGCATCTCCAGTAACTTTTACTTAATTATTTAGTACGTCAAAAGTCAGCCCTGATGTACCTGATATTATCCCTAGCCATCCCTTTTTTTAAGAGGCTAGGAAGCGAAGGAAAAGAAAATAAAAAATCAGGTAGAAAGCAAAAGAGTCTTAAGGTAAGTCACGTGAGGCTGACGTCTCATCCCTCCCCAGCACTCGCTGCCTGCTCCAGCACTGTCTGAAGCCCTGCAGAGTCCCAACTGTGGTGGCACCTGTGCAGCTCGTGAGCCCGCGGTCCCTGTGCAGCCTGCGGCCCTCCCTGGGACCTGTGGGATGCAGTGATGGAGCTGCCATTTACCATTAAAAACAAACAACGGGCTGTGGGAATAGAAGCAGCTTCCTTTTCCCTCCAGCCCTGCCAGGCCATTTTGGTGCCGGCCTGCACTGCGAGGAAGCCTGGAGCGGCCCAGGGCTCCCAGGCACAGTGCTGGCAGCCAGGGAGGATCAGGAAGTTGGACAGGAGCAAGGTCACCTCTTGACCTCCCATTCGGCAAAGAATGCGACTTGCTGTCAGGCGCTAGGGAAGGCTTTTTTCTTTCTGCACTTAAAGATCCCTGAGGTTTCTGATGGGAAGAAGCTTACAGCATGATTTTTATTTTATTTTCTCAAGTGTTTTTTAAAAGAGGAGATGCCAATGACATGGTGTAATCGCCAGAGAGCTTTGGAGCATGGCTGTTCACTCAATGGGTATACAAAGGCAAAATGCTGGGATTAGTATTTCATTACACCTTTGGAGACATCAAGGTTCATAATTGATCTTGGCATAACATGACCATAATCTTTTAAAATATAGTGTTGTAACAAAGAGGGAAATGTAATCTCTCAAAAAATAAAATTTGTGCTCCATTTTTTCCTTAAAATGATGTGATTCTATTGTCATGTGGGTTTTGTAGCCATGTGAGTGAGAGCGAAGTCAGGTCCCAGTGGAACCTTGATTCAGCTCCTATGGTTTGTTTGTGCCATCTTGCCTCGTCCTTTGAGTTGTCAAACCTGGAGCCAGTTTTGCCGCCACTGTAGGATGAAAACAGGGCTGTGTGCTTTGGAAACTTTGCTTTTCCATAGTGAATCCACTGCCAGTCTTGGCTGGTGAAAAGCTTTGTGGTGAAGTGATTCTTCCTCAGTGTCCCTCTATACCCCATTTCTTCATCTTCACTGTCAAGAAGCTGTGACATAGGCAAAAGGATCTATTTCTATCTCATTTTTCAGCCAAAAACCCTTCCCTCTGGGTCAGTATCTGATAATGTGTCACAGAACAGCACGGTCAGACTTGTCCCTCTGAGCACTTTGGAAATGTCATCCCATCTGAAAGTCATTCTTTGCAGAAACATCCATGGCCAAGAGGCAAACACCCTGATTTGAATGGAAACCTGCTGAAGAGTAAAGAGAAAGACAGAGCGAGAGTCCCAGCCTGGAAAGTATCTTACTAATACTTAGGAGCCAGCTTGCTGAAAAGAAAGGTTTCTGTTTTAGGTATGGTCTGTTTTCCTGTGAGAAGGTCAAAATCTAAATATGAGGGTTCATAAGTATATTGTTACTTATGCTGGTGTAAATCTAGTGCATATTGAACAGATTCATGGATTTGCTCTGGATTAAATTCAGTGTAACTCTGAACAAGATTTGGCCCTGGTCTAATTGAACTAGAGAGACTTTAAGGGCAGACGAGACCTGTTTTGTAACTGCAGACCAAAGATCTTCAAAGCACTGGCAAGATACCCCGCAGTGCCTATGGACAGGTAACAGCTCCCCTGTCCTACTGCCGAAAGGTCTCCTCTTCTGTCCTGTAACAGTGTGAGTGATGGAGAAGCCCCCTCAGTTCCAGTTGTGAATACCACTCACATTTAGAAGTGAAAGTCTTATTCCTCGTATTAATTAAACTACTTGGAGCTTAAATAACCTGAATTTCAGGGTAGCTTCTCCTGCAAGAATGAAAAGCTAATCCAACTTTCTGCCAGTGTTTTCTGGAATTTTTCTGCAATGTCAGTGTTATACTTTCTTCCATGCTATTGAAAAAGAATAGTGAAAAGGTTGTTGAACTAAAAGCACAAGAATGCATCTGTCCAGAATACTTCCAAAAACTCCCCAGATCCCTCCCTCTTAAAAATTCTTTTCATATTCTGTCTTTGAAGTGGTTTCAGGCTATTTAATGCATCCTGCACAGATTTTTGTTAGCATTTTCTCTCACAATATCATAAAGAACTCACTGTAATGTCTCACAGAAGAAGAGGTGCTGGTAAGGGTTACCTAGCTAGAGCAGTTTGTTGCTCTGCTGTGACTGCTCCGTGACAGAAAGTGTTGTGTGACATCTGCTAAGGGGTGTGAGTCTCCCTTACCTGGCACTGCCTGACACCAGTGCTCACATCTTTCCTTGCTCAGCTGCTGAAGGGGCATGTCAGCAATTCTGATTTATTTAGGTTTGCTACCTCCAGACAAGAGAGAGGGTTCCACGTTAAACACTGAGCTAGCCTAAAATTCTAATATATTTAATTTGCATCAAAAGGTGTTCAGTGGCCTGATTACAAAGTTGGAAGCAAGTTAGTTACAAAAGAAAAGATTAACTAAGAAAATCAGTTCTTAAAGCATACCTGAACCCCAGCCATAGCACAGTGAGCTATCAGGTAGCTATCACAGGTTAAGATGCCAAATCAGCTGAGTTCCACCTCCAGAGTTCTGCACTCTAGAGCAGACAAAGGCTTTGGACTCTATTTTTTCATACCAAAGGATTGTAACTAGTGTTGTGTCTAAATGACCCTTCATAGCAGCCATCCCCTCCCAGTCATTCCTCTTACTGCTCCATTTAATGACAAATTGCTAAACTAGCAGCTTTGGTGAGTGCTGCCTGTCTGGGAGGATGCACAAGGAACAAGATGAAATATGAACCATCTCACAGGGTTTTCTGCTTTAGTTTTATTAAAGCTTTAAAGTAGATAGGAGCAGCTGCAGACATCTCTTTGGTAAAGTTTTGGGAGAAGGCTGAGGCATGGTTTTCCAGGATGACCAGGATTGGTGGGAGACCTGCTGGCTGTAAGGATATCTGTAATGCTGTGTGGGTTGTGCTGTGCAAGTTAAAGATAATTTAGAACACTTAGACACAAATCTTGAAGCTCATGTAGGAATGCACATCTCCATTCAGCTGGTACGTGAACATCTACGTCGGCTCTGAAACAACATCTTGTACAAAGCAGAGCAGCTCCCACAGGAAATATGACACTTTCATGTCTGGTGAGAATTGTGGAACTTTTAAGAGGTGGAATGGGGGGAAGAGGTCTGACACTCACAGTAGGCATTTACTGTCTGCACTCCTAACTGCTGGGGAGAGCTCAGGGTTCCAAGCTGGAGGAGACACCTGCATCTTTCTCTTTGATGACTGAGCCCTGTCTATTGTCTCTTCATTTCATGAGTGCTCCCCAGGCTGTAAATGCACCGGGGTTTACCAGCTGGTGCAAGTGGCTGGGGACCAGTTCAAGGTCCCAGTGTTGCCACAGTGTGTCCGCTCTGGCTTCTTACATGTCCAGGCTCTGTTCTGTCTTCTGCCTGCAGCAGCCATGACTATATTTTTGTGCTAATTTCTAATATTATAAATGCCGAATTGCTTTTAATACAGATAGCTCTGAAAGCAAGCAGCCTCACAGTGCCCTGCACCTTGCTCTGGGCAGTCACTAAGAACAGGACATTCCTTGCCCCCAGGGAAGGAGGCCTTCAAGATCTGCCCCATCTTTACACAGAAAACAGAGGTGGCTGAGTCAGGTACTCTGTTCCTCATGAAAAGAGAGAGCTCCTTTATATGCAATCTCCTGAAGTCCTCAGTTACCCTTTGAATGTCTCAATTTCCCTCTCTGGACTAGTAAGAATGACGGGAATGGTTGGGCTGGGTGGATCCGTAGCTTTGATCTTCAGCTGGAGATTAGGAAGCGTTGTCCCTCCGCTGGGCTGGGTGAGACGCACAGGTAGGCACAGCCCTGAACTTTGGGAAAGTTCATACCTAAACTTTGCATCCATACCCAACCTGTCCTGTCCAGACAGGAGAGAGTTTGGTCAGTGCCTGTAGGGCTTGGGTGGGGGTAGGGGTGAGGAGCTCTTGAATAAAATGATGATGATTAATTATTATTTCATAATGAGGGATTATCACAGGCTTATAGCTAAATAACCCAGTACTTAGCATTTCTGTGCTGTGGCACCATGCACGTTCAAAGCATTGTACAAACAGCAACTAAATTACTAAAATGAAGAGATTATTTAATAGCCTGTGTCTTTGCATTTCTCAGGAAAGGGTGGGGAGTGTTTAGAAATTTGCCCTCGACATTACCATGCAGTCACATTCCAAGATTGTGGCTCATGTTGCCAGGCCTGTGATGTGCTTGTTTGGCATTTACATTTGGGGGACTGTAGTTATGAAAATAAAACTAATAGGCTTACCAGGTAAAAGTGCCTCACAGTCTTCCCCCTAACACCCTGCCACAGGGTGGAGAACTCACAGGATGAGCTCTTTGGCCCAAGTGACATAAGACGTCAGCCTGGTCATAAGGTCTCTGACCCTCCAAACAGATTTTTACCTAGCACACTCTGTCTTGCAGAAACACTTTGCTGCCAAGTGGTATCTGTTTATCTTCAGTGATAACATTCGGATCCCAGCTCAGTGTCCCACTCCCTATTCTCCACAACTCACAGGGTGTTCATTTTTACAGACGATATCTCTTTATTATTCATCCCACGCATGATCAGCCATCCTCCATTGGTGCTTTCAGAGGGCTTGGTTTTCTCCTCAGTACTTCACCTCAGTGAACACTGAGTATAACTAAGGTTTTAGTGTCTGCCAGAGGGACCAGACTGTGATAGCTTCAGATGAGGATGAGTAGGAGAACATACTGTGGGGCTGGGAAAGTTGTTGCATGTAAACCAGCTTGGATTCAGATGCGATCTGGTTGCATTAGTCTGATAAATCTCAGGCTTTACTAGCTTGTATACAGTGCTTAGCTCACCCAAGTAACGTATCATGGCACTGGAGGTGCTGGTCTGTTCTGAACCTCAGCTTCAGTTTGTGTCTCCCTGGTCTCCAGCATCTGTATCACGCCCCACTTCACAGGGCAAACTCACCAGAGGGTCCCAGCCACAGCTTAGGTCTGTGCTGTTTCTCTCAGTAAATATCCAGTGTCTTGAATTATCTTTTGTTAACTGTATTGCTACACATGAATTACTTTGACTCGTGTGGGGAGTGAGGTTCGTCCTTTCACTGCGCCTGCGGCGGCTGCTCACACCATGGTGTGTCTGGCTGGGCTTGCACCTTCGCACACTACATCCCTTTGCAGTCAGGATTTGGTTTGACACTAGCATAGTTAATGTATTGACACAAAAGTTCAGGTACTAAGATAAAAGCACTGCCATAATTTCCTACTTAATCATAACAGTAAGAGCTCATTAAAAAAAAAATTCAATGCCCCTTCTCAGAGGGTTTGGTTAGGAATCACGTGTGGGTTTTTATTATTTCATTTTTACATAGCAAAAGGTGCAGTTGAATTCCAGGAATGCTGAAATCCGGCAAATGGTATTTTTTCCTGTGGGCCAATGTATTTACAAACTAATTTTAAAATACTTCTGAACTTTTCTGGTAAGTAATAGTGTTAATTGCTCTCTAATGAGCCTAATTGTGGTGTAAGAGCACATAAGAGGCACAAGTCCTGATGCCTGCTGGAGTGGGAACAAGCTGACAGGTGCTGACAAAAAGGCTGGATAGTTGTCTGAGCTCCCATGAGGTGTTAGAAAAAGTCCCGTAGACGTTTATTTTGGTGGGGCTTCATACATTAATTCCATCTGCTCTTGGGCTTTTTGAGGGATTTGGCTCTGTTCAAGCTCCGAGGCTGCTGGGGAAGGAAAGGTGAGGTTACACCTTAGCTCTGGGTGCTGATTGCCACAGCTCCACATTGTTTCAGGGACTGGAGCCTTTAGTACTTGGCCAAGCTGGGAAAAGCAGTGGAGTATTGCTTTTCCTTCTCTTTTCTAGACTGAACCGTGCTGATTCCTTCAACATTTCTTTAGCGAACGTTTCCCTCTGAGCCTCTCCACTCTGTCCTTTGGGTCCGTGTCACACAGAAGCCCAGCATCCAAAAACTGGGCAGCATTTGGCCAGCAGGGAGGAGAGTTGGTCTCACTGGCCCTTCCCGTTTTCATACAGCCCAATCCTCTCTGCAGGAGTGGGAAACTCCTGTCTCAGCCCCGCTTGCATTCCTCACCCCCAGCATGGCTGGAGAACACCTCTGAGCCGGGTGCTGTTCCTGTATGGATGTTCCCTGTGCTCAGTGGTCCCGGGGGAAATGCCCCTGAGCCTGATCCGGACTTGCCGTGCCAGTGAAAGGCGCACGTCTGCCAGGTGAGACCTGGCAGCTGCCTCCAGCCAGCCATACTGTGAATTTGGGCAAGTCCCTTGTGCCTCAGTTTGCCCATCTACAGGGTATGTGTACGCGTCAATGCCTTTGAGAGCCTTAGGAAAAAAAATCACTTTGTAACTACTCATTATTTATTAAATGCAAGTCAGGAGTAGCACAGGGACCATGGAAGATTTATGTAGCCATAGGAAAAAATAAGGCATCTTGTTTCCAGGACAGAATTTATAATTCTAAGAGAAAATTTTAAACCTTTTTTATAAATAGCATAGAGAATTCTCTTGTAGACAAGGTGAGCTTCAGTTTTCGAGTTGGAGATTACTGGTGTATCATTATCTTCAAGAAAATCTGGCTCTTGCTCTTGTGTAGACTTGATAATCTACCAAAAGTAAGAGGAAAATATGAGAAAAATAAATGTGGTCCTGTGGCTGGTGATAATTATTATTTTGTTTTGATTTATAGTTCACAGGAATTTTTTTATGAGAGCCTCACAGGCATAATTCTTTCTCGTGCATAGTTTATTTTTTGCCAAAATGACAAGAGGACAGGATATTTAGCAGAATATGTATGATGGGTGGGTGGAAAACAGAGAGGATTTGGACTTGTGCCAAACGTCAGGAAGGTGAAAGAATGAGAAGAACCCAGCTTATTGCAATAGTGTGTTGCTCTTTATCTTGGAAAAGGGTATTTGCCTGAAGTGGCACTCCTAAGTCATCATGGGATTTTATTACATGTATCCATCTGAACTCCAGCTCAGCCCAAGCTTCAGAGGGTTCTTCAGCCATTTGCATAATTGCAAAACCCTCAGTGATCAAAACGTATGCGGCAGGTTGAAAAATCAAGAGTTTAAAAATATAATCTTCCTTTTAGCATCTGAGCCTTTAGGATATGTTTGTTTTGCATTTTTAGGTGTTTCCCAGTAACCATGAAGAGCAGCTAAGTGCTCTGCTGTTCAGGGTCTTCAATCCAGCAGCTGAGCCTTGGGATTAAAATGAGCAAATAATGTAATAGCAGCCAAAAAGTCACCAAGGTTGTTACCCAGCAGTGAGGCATGACAGAAAGTTGCCAGATGTTATAAAATAAGCACAGACATGACTGGTGATATTCAGAAGGGCAGTGCCAAGTGTTTTGGAGGGCTGTTTCTTATTTTGAATATTAAAATGGAAGATTTAACTTTTGGGAGTGCTTTTGAAAATATTCCACTTGCAGAGTGCCAGCTGTCAAGAACGGGAACTTGTGAATAAGTTGTCTCAATGCCAGATGAAGACTCAGCTTTCCAACCATATCATTGTGGCTACAACTTCTCACCTTGAAAAGGTCTTAATCCTATGTACAAGGTGCACAGGCATTTACAGGATTTATGTATGCAAGAGAATTTTGAGGCCTGCCCTTACTTGCAAAATAAGACAGAAAACTTCTGTTCAGCTTATCTGCTCCCTGATCCCACAGTGACCTCAAATCACTGGAAAATGGACATGTTCATTAGAATTACTGAGCCATCCTTTCTCCTAAAGTGCAGTTTGTGAGTAGGTTTAGGAGAAAAACAGGTAGATTAGAACAAAACAAGGAAACAAAGCATTGACTGAGTGGTTTTATTCTTATATATTTTTTTTTTGTTATTTTATTATCCTTATAGTTATGGTGTAAAGAATTTTTGCGCTTGATTTTTTTTCAGGACTACTTGATGTAGTCCTGAAAACAAAGCTGAAAGAGAGGAAAGAAATAATCTCTCTTATTCTGTGAAGTTCCATCAGCAATTACTAGTAAACTCCTGTCATTGGTATGCCAGCAAACCCTTTCCAGGGTTTCCATCTCAAAGCCTGAAATTGGTGCATTTAGGGAGGCTTCATGGAGAGTGTGCAGTGCCCAGGTATGTGGAGGTGTTCGCACCCTCCAGACTGAGCCCTGGGGCAGCTTTCAGAGGTCTCCAATGCTGAGCACCTGTACATTTCGTACAGTCTGGGTATTGTACATTTCTGAGAGCGTGGCTGTTCAAGGGGTGTTAATAAAATGCTCTGCAGGAAATGAATTACGTTTTGAGGCTGTTATTAGCTTCTGTAGAATTTCCTCTATTGCTCCCATTGGAGACCAAGCCCAGAGTCTTCACGGCTCTTGTACACCTAACCTCAAAGAGAGTTTTTGCCATAACAAGAATAGTTTTGGAGTGGGAACTGTGTCCTGGGATGGTCTTAGGGTTCCCCTGAGGCTCTGAAAAGGGATGGGGATGGAACAGTAAGTAGGGGATTCTGGCACTGGGTTACACTGGTGGGACTGATGCTAGGACTTGCTCTATAGCCCGCATTTGGGGTTAGCTCCACGCTTTTAAAAATGGAGGTGGGGGAAAAGCAGGGGAAAAGGAACATCACAAACAATTTTTCAGGCTAAACAGTGTGAAATATTTAAACAGCTCAGCTCATCTGACTTTCCAAAATGAAGTCTGAGAGGTGACTTGGCTACAGTAGATGAGCAACTTTTCAGAAGGAAAATACCAAGACCTAAGCACTGTTTAATCTGAGGGGAAAGGCAGAACAAGAAATTGGCTGAAAGGTGAAGCCAAATAATTATAAAATTAGGCACTTCCTCCCCCCCTATTATTTTCAGTGAGAATAATTAATCATTAGAACAAGGCTTTGTGTACATTTTTGTGTTTCTTGCTTCTTCAGATTGAGAGGAGGCGGTTTTGTGGAAGGCAAGTGATGAGTGGCCAAACACACACTATTGAACATGGTGTAGAAATACTGTGGTGAAATGCTGGGATAGGCAAGGGTTCTTATTAGAGTCTTTGATTCTTTCAGTTGATCCTCTCTGACTTGTTGCCGTCTTCTGAAACATCTCAGTGCTCCACAGCTGTATTTCAAAGTGAGTGGATTTAAGATGGAAAGAAATGCTGCTCAGCACCACATGAAATCTTGGAGCACTGAAATGAAAGTGGGCATGACTCTGCCTCACAGAGATGGGAAGGCACTTGCACAGCTGTACCGCCTCAGAAATTCCTGGTGATACTGCAGAGGTCAGTCCTTCACTCAAAAATGTGTTTCTGATTAGATTCTGCCCCCTTGCAGATAGCAGTGCAGTCAGTGACAAATCTAGGGGCAGAGAGGCTTTTGGAGCAGCTACCATGCATTTGCCTTCCACGGGGCTGACACAGCTCATCTGGTTTAACTTCTGCATGGCAGCTGGGCGCCAGTCAAGCCTGTTGCGGCTTTCCTTGGAGACTGCAGTTTTCCTCAAAAACAGCATGGCTGCTCCACCAGTGAAATGACCTGCTCTTCTCTCAGTGATACGACAGTTACTGATAATGACTGATGTCTAGGTCAGGCAAAGAGGAGAACTCTTTTCCAAACAGCAACGCTTTTCCTCTGCAGCCAAAGCACACACTGTATTGAGCATTACAAAAAGAAAGGGCTTTATCTCAGAGCTCTCCATCTGATATTTTATTAACCATGCCTGAGCCCTCTTAAATGGGGCAGAAAAGCTTGGCAAAGACACTTACAAAAGGCAGCTGGGCCCAATGAGTCTTTCACCTACTTTTCTGGGAAAAAAGTCTTGTCTTGGACAGCTGTGGATGGAGGAATTGATGATCCTGCAATTAAGACCCTGGTGGAAGAACTGCATGACCTGGATTCAATAGGTCAGATCTTCTGTCTGGCCCTGGGCCGACTACTGTGATTTGTTATGCCCGTGTTTTCCCGTTGAAAAATAGAAATGGCAGGATTAATTTGTCTGGAAGGGATACAGGGGGATAGGTGATGCAGAGTGCTGGGTTATAAAATGTAAAAACTATTCTCAGAATTCTCAGAAAAGCAAAGCTGCAGCCTTTGCTCCAGAAGGCTTTTGAGAGTCCAAAATCCAGCTGACACCATGAAGCAGCTCCACGACAAGGGAGGCTGGAAGGTCCCAGGCAGGGAACTCTGCAGAGCCCTGACAGCGAGCCCACTTGTTCCTTGCTAGCACACCTGGGGGTCAGTACCAAGCCGAGGGGTGGGCACAGCTCAGGTGCCGAGTCTGTACCTCAGCTGCTGGCCTTGCAGTCAGTAGGTCCAGGACAGGCTCAGAGCCCGAGGGTGTCTCCGTGACTTGTGGCTGGGGGACAGTTTGGCAAGCAGAGAGCTGCCAAGATGCAGAGCCGCACTCCCTTCCTGCCTGCATTTCAGAATGCTTTGGTTTTGCACTCAGTCCAAAATGTAATATCCAAATCCTCCACGGAGGAGCATTAGCATTCCTGCATCACTCTTCTAGATCCTGATCAGCTCTCAGATACAGCATTTCCACTTTATAACACTCGTTCTTTTTTATTTTTTCATTCACAACCAATTTTATATGAAGTTTAACCTCAGAAAGTTGCCAGTTTTGTTCTAATTACAGGTGACTCTGAGCCAAAACCTCAGATATTATGTGTGAGCGGGTGGGAAAGGCAGCAGGGAGAGCAGCACACAGGTTCCTGGCCTCAGCATCTCAGCCTGGGCAGGCATGGGGCTGGGAGGCAGGAGCTGGGGTCTAGCTCTTGCTCTCTGCTGCCCTAAACACAGTGCTGCAGAGCCAAGCTCTCTGCTTGGTTTTGGGCTATGATATGATCACTGTATTTTTATGCCTCTTTCTTGCATCACAGAAACAAAGTTCTTTGAATGTAAGCCCTTAGGTAACCCAGGATCAGGTGCAGAGAGAAATTAAAGGCACGGTGGTGTGGGAGAGACTGCTGAGGAAGAGAGACAGGAAGAGTAAACTGGGAGCTGCGGGTCACGTGGAGTCAGGTCGCACAAGCTTTCTGTATTGATCAGCCTGAATTCCCTGTGGGTATTCTCTGTCCCTTCCCAGCTGTCTCATTTCCTGGTGGATTTTAGTTGACATTTTAAATCTTTTTTTTATTTGCTGTATTTCTCTGCTTGAAGATCCTTTCCTGTCTCTGGTTGGGGATGCTGACAAAGCTCTCTGAGCCATCAGTTCCCCAGTCTTTCCCTGCAAGGTGACAAAAGTTTGTTGAAAGCATCAGGGTGGTTGATGCTGTTTTACTTTCAGCCTTCATCATGGAAAAAAAAGAGCATGGAGAAGTGCATGGAGCGTGTCTGCAGTGGTGACTAATGACTATTAGGCCCTTATTGCTGTCAGGTGAACTAGTAGCCGAGCCTCAGACATGTGGTCATTGTCAAGAGGAATTTTTGACTCCCCTCTTAGGAGCACCTCCTCCTCCACTCCCAAGCCATTAATTACTTCCACCATCCTTCCAAACTGCCAAGGAGTGAGGAGCAGCAGAGCTGGAGATGAAAGGAAGCAGCGGCTGCCCTGGTTTCCAGGTCTTTCAAATAACCAGTCTGTAATAACTTCCACAGCCAAGGGAAATGGGCGAGCTGTGGGAGGAAGGTCAGCGCTGAGGGGAGGAAGGCTCTCGTGTAGCAATGATGTAGTGGCTCCTAATGGAAGAAACCTGTGGAATTAATCAAGCGCTGTGCCTCATTTGTTAATGACAGCACGCCTAAAACGTGCACCAGCCTTGCTTGTTGGTGGGTAGCTGAGACCCTGGAAGCTCAGGCTGTCAGCGTGGGGACTGAGGTCTCAGCACGATGGCCAAGCTCTGCGGCCGTGGATGCTGAGAGTGATGGAGCGCTGGGACAGGGCACAGCTGTCTGTGTGCCTCATCTCTCCAAGCCGACCGTGAGGGAGCTCTGAGAGAGGCTGGTGCTGACCTCCCATGCTTGGCTTCCAGGCTGTCATGCGTGAAGTTGGTCACGCTCAGTTTCCCCCAGATTAGCACGGGGTATTGAGATGACATTGTTCTGGCTTGCTCGCTGCAGAAAGCAGCAGCTCTGTGGAACCAGTTAAGGCAGTTTGGGCCCAGCTTCCATTGAGGCTGGACCCACACATACTCCAAAGTTTGGCCTTGATTTCATGGGCCAGAGATGAGCAAGAATCAAAGAAGAATAATTACTGCTAGTGCATGGGGCAAATCCCCAGCCCCTCACCCCCCAAGCTGCCTCCACAGGCTGAGCACACAGACTCAGCAAGCAAGGTGTGCTAGGAGAGTGGTTCTCCTCACATCCTGGGGAGGATTGCAAGCAGGCGGGACCCAGCACATCTTCTTGATTTATGGGAGAAATCGCTAACGTGGTTTGGGGAATATTTTACATTTGCACCCCACTAACACTGTCTCTACTTTGCACATGGATATGCACAACCTAGGGGTAGCAAAGTCACCCAGAACTCCTGAAAGTTCCTGTATGTTGGTGTCCCTGTAGCAAACCAGCCCAGGGGATGTGTCTGGGCTATTTGCACCCTCACACCCTTTCGTATTGCTCCCAGCTGTGCTCTCACCTCTGGCAGTGAATAACTGCCCAAAGAGTTGCTGAGGCTCCTGGGGGACTGCTCTGCTCCTGATGGAGGCGGGTAGAGAAACAGAGAGGGGTCTCTGCATCCTGACCCGCCGGTCCTGCTGCACTGTGCTCTGTGCTCCTTGGACAGAGATGAAGCTTTGGCCCTCCGTGTGTCTCATGTAGTTAATGTATTAGGCCTATGTGACTCCACAGAGATTTGCAGATATGAATGGTTAGCACGTAATGAGTGTTCTCAGATATTATAGTCTTCCTATGCATATAAAAAATAACATACAGTGTTGTTATAGGAAACATATGTGTCCTTTCTCCAGAGGCTGGGTAGATTTCTGTTTGAAGAAATGACAGTCTGACCAAAATGCCAAGCCCCACATAGTATCACATTACACCCAGGAGAAGGGCTGAGTTTTCTGAACCTAAGGCTCTATTTAAGTTCCAATTCCCTTCAAAGGAGTGCAGCTGCACACTGCCTGATGGGGAAGTGTCTTGAAAATAACTGTGAGGTCACTGTCTGATCTTGGATTCGGCATTTACTGCCCCATCCATACCTCAACTTCTCTGCTAGTAAAATCACAATGATACCTGCTGACTGTTCAGAAGATTTTCAAGATGAGTTGCAGAGAATGTTACAGGGCAAAACCACAATGTAAAGAAATGTAGAAGGGTAGATTTTCTGTACTTGTCATTAGTCCTGATTCCTCTCTAGGTAACTATGTTAATTGGTGTAATGGATTATGAGCTTGAAAAGTCACATGGTTGGAAATGATTCCTCTGAAAGACCAGTGCATGTGGGGAACCTTTCAGAAGCTGTAGTCAGAATCATCTTAAAACTCACTTATTTGTGAAGTACAGATGTCACAGCGTAAGGATATCACACTTGAAAAGCTGAAAGTGAGATGCAGTGGCTTGGATTCCTATTTCCCAGGCACAGGAAATATTGACAAATATCCCGTGTGAGGAGGTTGGTAGGTACCGAGCTCTGAGCTCTCTGAAAACGTGGCCTTTAAAAGCCAGTCAACTGCACTGCAGCATTCCTGTCGCTGCAGTAATGCTGGGCAGGACTGTCCAGCCCTCGGAGCTGTGGGCCATGTGCCAGTGATGGGGCATCTTCAATCACACACTGCCCCAAAGCAGCAGCTCATGGGCTCAGAGCCTGAGCATTGGCAGGTGCACCAGGACCCCTCCAGACTCATCCCTGAGCTGCTGCTGCGGCATGAACTGGACAGCCCAGAGGAAGGGCTTCATCAGCTCAGAAAAGAATCTTTAGAAAGAGACAAACGTACCATGTACCTTTTAATACAATGATCTCAAGTTATGCTTATGCTTTAGGCAGGTAACATGGAAATGTGAACAACCACAGATTCGCCCTTGTGCACAGCATGCTCTGATGGATGAACCTGACACCTCAGGATTCTTTTATAATTGGCTGGTGTGT
>VYZQ01000698.1:0-19053 GCA_013400655.1 Mystacornis crossleyi
TCTGACCAAAATGGGAGAACAGCTGCTCATGGTCTATATGGAGTTTAGAGTTTCACCCTAAAGAATTACAGGATTACAGATACATAAAAAATATAGAAGCTAAAATCCTAAGTCATCAGATGTTTTCACAGCAATATTGTGACAGAAGTTGATGTGAGCTAACCTGGACAGTGAGCTGTGATTTCTAAGCAACTCAGCCTTGTTGGGTGCATCCATTACAGCCTAACAGTGCTGTACCTTGCTAAATGATAGCCAAAATTAGTCACTCGCTATGTGGTATTAACAGGTCATGATAAAGGCTCTTGATAAATTTTCATGGTTACAAAATATTTATTTCTTCAGATTACCTGCGTATGAGACAAGTATCCGTCACTTGCAAAGAGGAATTTAATTTGTGTGGACAGAAATAACCTCAAAGGCTCTGTGAGCTATGAAGATAAACTCCTTGGCGTTTCTAACAGGCTAGAAGAAGAAGAGGAAAAATTTATGCCTTGGTGTAATTAGAATCTTACCTTTTTGATCCCCATTTTCAAGCTGCTGTGCTTCAAGACCAGTGAATATGGGGTTTGGTCGCATGGCAAACATGCCTGCATGCAAACAGGGAGCCTGCGAGTGTGTAGGGAAGGCATGTCCTCATCGGGTTTTGGAGAGTGCAAAGCAGGGTTGGAAGGGGGGATACTGCAGCAGCTGGGGCCAGTGACCCCATCCAGGTGGGAAACAGCATATCTGAGAGTTCCTTCTCTGGAAAGGAAGAATACAGCCCAGCCCAGGACTCTGGAAGGTTTCCGAGTCCTTGCAGGCTGATAGGGACACATCAAATATGTGTCTAGATCGGGAACAGGACAGCTAAATACTTCTGAGGTCCTTGCTGTATTATAACGTGCAGGTTGGGTCTCATAGAAAACTGGCTTTTCTGGAATTTGTACTTTGAAGCAGTTCAGCATTTATGAGGAATTATCTCTTATTGTAAGGAGCAATGATATAAATCTGCTTTTTAATTGATTTTCAGATTGAGTTATATTTTATATTTTTAAAAACTTCTCAGTCAGCCTTACTGAGTATAATTTCCCATTCTGCTTTCCAGTAATTAGTGAAATGAATATCACTCATTGTGGGGTACGACAGCTCTGTATGTCCTGGAACCAGAATGGAATAAAAGAGGAAATATATGGAGAATAGGGTAATGTCTTCTCCATATTGGAAATTCAGATTGTGTAGTTGCCTTGCAATGCCACATGATTTTTCTGTCCAAATCCAGCCCAGCATGACCAAAACTTTGTTACTAATAAGACATAAGGTGATCACTTACTCAGCCCAGTCTGCTGCTAAACCCAAGCAAGGCCTGAGCTTCACACCACTGTGAGAGCAGCAGCTGGGAAATCGGATGGACACCAGTTTTTTCAAGTGAGTTTATCCCCCTTCTGAGCCATGAAAATGTTTTCTCAAAAACAATTCCAGGCACTAATGGTTTTACAGACAGAAATGTAATTTTTGAGACCATGCATTATACTTTTTTAGTCAAAAAAAAGAAAAAAGAAAACAGACAGTCCACGGGGCAATTCAAAGGACTTCTTGAACTTGGAAAGAAATCCTTGTTACAGTAAAGAAAGAGTTACTTTAGCACTTTTCCTGGTTGTTATTTTTTCAAGAACATTTCCTGGTTTAATTGTCATTGCTAACTGGTTTTCATTTTTTTTTACCAAACGTGTGGGAAGAATTGTAAAGTTCTCTCTATCAGTAGAAAAAGGCAGTAAAAAAGAGCTGAGTTACAAGTGGTACAAGAGTGCAAAGCAAAATTTTAGGGAAGCAAACTAGTGGAGCAAAGCTAGTATGATTTTCTGAAAGATGCTGTCATCATATTTGGTTGTGACAGGGCATGCCTGAAATTAAAACTGATGAAGCAAATGGAAACATCAAATTAGCTAAGAATGTTTTAAAGCCAAATTCTATGGTATTCCCACGAATATCATTAAGAGTATTGCCTAGAAAAAGACTGAAAGATTAGAGTTTTGGATAATAAGAACATGTGGGATGCTTCGGGGTTAGTTTTACTGAACATCATAATATGGTGGGCTATAAAACCAGCAGTGCATAATAAAAGCTGCCAACAGTTTCTATTTTAACTTTAGAGGAAAATGTGATTTCAGAAGTGAAGGAACCATATATGTGTCTTCCAAATACCTCTAACTAGACAGTATTTTATGTAGTAAACTAAATGGGAGACAATAGCTTCCTTCATTCTCCAGTATATTAATAAACCTTAGTTTGAAAAAATAAATGCTTACTACTAAGACTATGACTTAGCAGGAATAGCCTATTACCCGCATTTAGCTTTCTAGACCCACTTTATGTGAGTAGAAAAATGAATACAAAGGAGTTCATATATACACTCCTACATTTCTCAGTATAATTTGTGTTCTATACATCTGTCTTTTAGATGACAAATTTTAGGGAGCAGGTCTTTTACAAAGCATCAAATAAGCTCATCTAAGTAAAAAAGTTCATCTAAGTATAAAAGAACAGTCTTGTGCGACAAGAGAAACTGCTGATCAGATTTAACTTTAGAAAATAGCATGGCTGCTTATGCAGCTTGTAAAAAGTTGGTGAGTTGTTTTTTTTTTTAAACACTTTTGAGGTACAGAAATGGGTCAGTGATGTGTGAGAAGAATCCCACTAGTGTCTGCCTTTGTCAAATATTGCTGCAGTACCTTTGCTTTTCATTATACTAGATTTCAAACCTTTGTGTTTAAAGAGAAAGAATCCGAATATTGAATGTGGAACAGAAAAATAGTATGTAAGAAGAAAAATAGTAAGTCAATTTGCACTGATATATGAAACATTTGGCTAAATAAACTAAGAGTATGACCATCTGTCTTTTTGCAGATGGACCAGCCTTGCTTTGCTTGTGCTCTAGTCTGGCTGGATGTGACTGCATTAGTGCTAAAACCAGATGCCCTTTGGGAGCTGGTTTTCTTGGCCTTAAGTACCAGAATTACCCAAACTGAAGTTTGCCTGCTATCCCAGCCTTTCCGTTCTGTTTTAGGCATGTAAGTTAGGTCCTTAATGATCCAAGTCGCGAGTAATTTTCACTAACTTTGTGAAATGTCTAACTGTACTACAGGACATGATTTCTACACCTTCTCTTTCCTACTCTGCACAACGATCATGAAAGGACCTCCCTCGTTCACAGGGCAGTGTGAATGGAACTGACAACTTATAACCTGGCAGACTGTGCCTTGAGCCTTAGCCATGTGCTGGGTACTGAGATGTCCCCAGTTTTCGTGTTGGTTCCCTAGCTCATGTGCATGCCAAGAAAATGCAGCTTCACAATGTTTTTAAAGTCATGCAGGCCAGGAGCGGCCCTGGTACTCTCATGCAAGGCTGAGACTGGGTTGGTATCTCCAGGCTGAAAGCCCTGGGGGTACAACACAGAGATGGATGATATGGCTCTGCAGGGATCTGTGCAGCAGCAGAAGCTGAAACTCTTTGTTTATGTTCACTTATCTACTCAGCTTTAGCCCCAGCACCTCAGATAAAGGGCACCTGTCTGTAGATGAAGCATCTCTGGTAACTGTTCACAGTGGATGTATGCACCCTGAAAGGACTCCTAGGCCTTGCAGTTCTTCAGATGATGTAACACTGGGGTTTGCCTCTATTTCTTTGTGACTTCTCAGTCAAATGAACATACCAACTTTCCATCTACCAGGCTTCCAGAATTTCTCATTGATATGAAAATGTATGCACAGGGTATATATGAAATCTCTGACTTGGCTTTGTCAAAGCATTACAAAAGAAACAAACTTTCTATTAAGAAATACCAGTCTGTGTGAGACTGTTTAGTGAGAACATACTTCACACATTTCATAAGGCAGAAAGGAACAAAGCATTTTGCTTCTTTACTTTCAGGACTTTTTGGTTAGACTTGATTACTCTTGTACTTATTTTACTAAAAATGATATATTTGAGAGAAAATTCAATCTTATAAAAATATTATTTCATTAAAACCTGATATTAATACTTTTATTTTTGTTCCAGCCCAGCAGTGAAAGAAAATATTTGAAGCTTGGAGATTACCCAAAGGTTAGAAATTTGGAGTTATAACAAGCAGCACTGCTTACTAGGCCTGCATTTCACACATATTGAGTGCTCTGATTGTTTCCAAACCAGTTCCTTTCTGTGTGGCTTCTATAGGACAAATTCCATCAATTCATGCTTTACTCATATGTTGGTCATTCTCAACCATCAATGCATTTGTGAACCTCCCTGCTGTTTTACTAGCATGACTGGATCCACATGAACCCAAATCTCTGGCCTTTCCCGTAATCTGTTACATGGCCACCCTGTCAGAGCTTTCTGATTCAGCTGCTGCAGGGAANGATAACATTTTTGGTATAGACTGGATCCACATGAACCCAAATCTCTGGCCTTTCCCGTAATCTGTTACATGGCCACCCTGTCAGAGCTTTCTGATTCAGCTGCTGCAGGGAACCAACGCAAGAACCATTACACAACACATAAGGTGTATGTGTACTTTCCCACATTACTCCTCACCCATCCCAGGCACTAACCAAACATTAAGTGTGACAGAAGACATCTTGTCAGACATGGGTAAATGTGATAGATCATTCATCTTCCTTGTCTTTGCTGTGGCATTATAGCTTTCCTCTTGTTTCAGCAATCAATGGGAGAATTTAAGTCTTAGAAATCGATTGTGTTCCTTACAGATTTCCAAAATAAACAAAATCTTGAGCAACGTAACTGGCATCTTAATTCTCTCTTTTGTGTTGATCATTAAAAAAATATATATTTCCAGTTATATCACAGTCTATACCAAAAATGTTAGCAAAAAGTCAAGAAGTCAGTATGAGAAGTTGTGTTGGATGATGACAGGGACCAATTCAGTGCAGCAGTACCTCCATGAGCCGAAAGGACTTTTAATGTGAGTGCCATGGCAGAGACCTTGACAGTTTACCACGTGCTCATCTCAGTCCCATTTCTGAGATCTCGTGTCACAGTAGCAGTCAGACATAAGCAGGGAGAGTAGAAATAACCACTATCTAAGGACAAAAAAAAAAAGATTAAAACCTGCCTGTTTATCCTGGTTGATCTTTCAGGAATATTTAAAGGTAATTGTATCACTATTAATAGAATGGTAATGGTTTTTTATTCAGTAGGTTTCCTGGATTGCCTTTTAATTGGATGACAGGTACATATGAAATTCAGCTTCAGTCCCACCTTCCCCCTGAAACTGTCACCCTTACTTTATACAGCACTGTAATGCCTCTCGATGTGGTATAGCTCCCTTAACTGAGCTGACAGACCTATCTGTCCTTGCAATCTTCACAGTCTGCTCCCATCAATTCTCCTTCTCTTTCATGTATACAAATACATAAATATGTCATGAGCCATGAGTTGGGTTTTAGTTCTCATGAGGAGGCCAAATAATAGCACTCAGATCTTTTACCATCTGGATATTTTTTTAGTCAGCTGTGTTCAGTTCAGAACTGCCACTTAGATGCACCTGAAATTTCAACTTTCTTCAAAGAATCTGTTCTTTGTGTCCCAGCCTCAGACCACAAGCTCATTCCATACTGTGCATCAAGTGAACTTAGAGATCAAAAATATTCTGGTCCTGGGTCTTACTGGAACTGGAAGTAGCAAGTGAAAGGCTCTGTATTGCAGGAATCCAAACTATTCAGTATGTCAACACGGTTTGAAGAGCCTCGTGTGCGTCATGTTCTTGTTTGCAAGCTAATTAGACTACTTGTTTTGAAAGATGGATTAATGAGTTAATCATAGGGTGCGGTAGATGTTTTTTCTTGGCATTCTGAGACTGATTTAATATAAAGTGGGGGGTTTTTTCCATGTATGATTCATTTTAGAACTCAAAAACACATAAAATAGAAATGTGAAAATGATAACTGTGTTAAGAAATGAAAATTATAATCACTGCCATCTTTGGCACAGCAAGTTTTCTTTTACGTTATCTGAAACTGTAGATAGTACCAGCAACCATGGAAAGGAGGAATGATATGGGAGCTTTCTCATTAATAAATCAAAGCTGAATGGAAAAGGGTGTGGTTTTGATTGCACAAAATGCCAGACAGATTTCTAGTTTGCAAATCAAAACATGGGTGGTTTACATCTTGATGCTTTCTCATACTGCAGCATTTATGGAATTTAAATTTTTTTTCTTTATTCAAATCAATTATATTTTGGTCAACTCCTAATATTGCAAAATTCACAGCCCCAAATTTACATTCAAAAGCAGAAGGCAGCAGAGACTGGGATCTGGCTCAGCCTCTGACCATTTGTGGCCACTTACTTCTGTCCAAGTCACCAAGTCGGGCATTTATACGTGCACTTTTCACTTATTTTCCTGTTTTCCAGCTTTCCCATTCTAAACAACTGCCCACCTAATGGGCAGAACTACACACACCCTTTTCGCAGTAATCTAACTTGCATGGTTATCTCACTGCATGGTGAGATCCTGGCCCTTGGCACACAAGAAAAGAAAGAGTCTTATGTTCAGCAATGCCAAGTTGCATGATTCTGAGCAGGACATTTAGCATGAACTGTGAACCACCTGGTCTTCAACCACTTTGAAAATGAGAGCTGGAGCCAGATTTTCAAAGGTATTTACCTTAATAAATAAAGATAGATATAAATGTCCAAGAACAGAGATAAGGCACCCTAGACACTTTTTTAAAAGCTTCTGGAAATTCTTGAGAACTCAATCAATAGAAAGATATGCAGTTATTAAAATCCCACAAATCAAACCTGTGCAAATGCAATCTTTGTTTCCTGATCCTTTCTGTTTTCACCTTCAGCTATACAAACACTGTCTGTGCAGATACAGGATTGTGCAGTTCCTTCACCAACAACCTCCTTTTCGTTCTTCTTCATTACTAAAACTGAAGAAATGTCAGAGACCAAAGTACAGACTGCAAAATCTGCATTACTAGTAAAGGGCACATTGTACAGCCCAAACATATCCCATAAGGTCGTGCACTAAGTCAAGGGAGAGTCCCACACCTGCTGATTAGGAAAATAAGCATTGTTCTTGAACACTGACTGTTAAATGGAAGTTTAGCAGAAGTAACACACAGGAAGACTGAGTCCTAATTATGGTTCAGAGCATGACTGTAACTATACAAGTGTCTGAAAGGAGACATTATCAAACCATAGTTAGTGAAAGTTTCCAATAATCCATACCACTGCTAGGTATGGATTTAGTTATGCATTGCAATTTCTCTTCACGTCTGCTTTGTTTGAAAGCAATAAAATAGAGAAAGCTGTCACAGTCATTCACCAGTTCAAAAAAATCTCAAAAATCATGTTTTAGTATGTTTTATGGAGCTCTCACTGCAGCTGAGATCTATTTCATCAGCTGGAAAACAAAATTGTCATTATTTTATGTTTCTGTTGTCTGGTGAAAAACGCTACCTTTTAGGCTGTTGCTGAGTACAGTGATGCATTTCAAAACTCTATTAATACCCTATGCTCCCACCTGAGAGTCCAGATAGCTGATTTTTTTGTATCTGTTGCTTTTTGCACATTAGCTAGTGTATGATAGTGCTGCAATATGACCATATGCCCAACAAATTTACAACGTAGCGCTCAAAGAACATAAATCAACATTGTTCCTTGGAATAAAATATGCAGCTTTTATCAGTATGCTTTTATACAGAGCATACTGTACAGAATAGACAGTGGGATGGATTTGCTGGAAGGGGCAGGGAAGGAGGGCCCTGTCACCAGCCTCAGCATCCCAGCAGGCCAGGTCGTGTGGCAGGAGCCCCCTGTTCACTCCTGCGCTCCCACTCCCCATAGCCACTCCCCCATCCCCATCCAGGGTGATACACCCCGGGCTGTGTCCCTCCTCAGGCCCTGCTGCTCTTGCTCTCCTCTCAGCTCATGTCCCTGGCAGTGAGCTGCCCCTAGCTCTGCACAGCACTGGGGCAGGCGTCCTCCCCAAATCAAAGTGGTGCTTCTAGCACAGGCTGTGACTTGCACTGGGAATAGGGATTTCCCCAGGTCATGGTAATCCTAAGTGCCCTGGATGCCCAGAAGGGTGGGCTCAATTGTATTCTTAGTTTTTCTGTGATGTCCTCAGAAAATGTACTTCCATTTCCAGTCTTATGGTACTCTTCACTTGAGACAGTCACTCATACTCATTGGAAAATTTGGACTGAAAGGAGCCCAGACCATCTGGCTAATAAGCACAGAGAACGTGGCCAGGTCCAGTGGTTCCTGGCTTTTTCAAGAACATGGTGCAGGCAGAGGCTGTACAAGAGGGCAAAGCAGAAGGAAGTGCAATGAGTCAAAAAAGGCTCTCCCCTCCTCCCTACAGCCCAGGATTCCTTAGCCAAGGAATGATCATCACTGCACAGCTTGCAAAAATGTCTCTTGTGATTAGGAGGGACCATGCAAGAGCTGGGATTATCTTATTTTCCTCTGATTTACCCTTTTCAAGTTCTTCAGATACGTCCTACCTCTTTTCTCTCCACAAAACCATCTGAGCTGTTTGTCAGTGCTTCTTCACAGAGCTGAGGGTTTCAGCAATAAATAGTTCGAGGGCATTTTGAGCCTCTGAGATCTGGAGCCTCACCCTCTGTAGCTGAGATGCAGCTTGCTTCTCCCTAACACCTTTTGGGCTGAAATCAGAAAGCTATTTTGAGAAATCAGATTTCTCAAAACTGAGAAAAAAATAAAACCTCAAACTTAAATGCTAGAGTGCTCACTGTCATATTTAAATACATAATCCACTCTGTTGGGGATAGAAAAACTGTGGGTGTCTGTGCAAAAATGAGGCAATAAAGAGTTGGATAATTCTCTCTCAGCTCTATTGCAACAGGTTTGCAAAGAGCTTTTTTACTGTATATCTGTATATCAAGAGCAGCTTTCCATCTGCATTACTGCAGAGTACAGTCTGTAATCTTTTTTCAGTTTCATATTGAATAAGAAAATAAAAAATTGGAAAACAAAATGAGGTGAGCTCTGCTTCAGTTACACATTTGAGGGTTTGTGGCTTTAAAAAGTTCTATGATAATCAGAACTTACGTGATTCTTACTGTACAGTTTTGGTTGAGTATTGCTTAGGTTAATTCACACTAGAAGGATGCAAATTTGCTCTTATGAGACCAGTTAAGGAACTCATTTTAATTGCCAGTACAAAAGGGATACTTAAGTGTCTACTAAAGTATAATATACCAGAAAGAATAGTATCCAAACTATATGATGAATTTAAACCATACTAAATTCCTCCTTCAATATAAACTGATATCTAATTATCTGAACACTGTTTTAGATTTAAAAAGAAGTCTTGAAAAAGGTGGAAGGAACAAACCCTGATAAAACCTAATCAAGGAAACGCCTTTAATATTAAAACACGTATCTCCCAGTATTTTTGCAGAATAGGCTTCATAGAAGTTTTAGATCTAATCCTATTTGAAGACATACTGCAGTAAAGCAATGAGTTAGTTACCCCACCAGATCAAGCAATCACATCCGGCAACTCTGTGGGCACTGTAATAAAGTTTGGAAATTTTTTGTTTAGCCTTTGTTTACTTGCTTGCACCCACTGGCGAGATAGATCTCAGGTAAAGCAGATTCATGTGCTGCTGCAGGGGAACACTGCTCTGTGCAAGATCTTGTTTCTGCACTTAAAAGGAGGTTATTGAAGTATTTCACTCCAGCTCTTGTTGAAATCGTGGTAGAGTCCCTCTGGCTGGCACAGAAGAAACTGTACAGGCTCCTTGTGGTCCAGTGCAGCAGCCTGGATCCGTGAGAGAGCAGTAAATATCATTTGCTGTCACTGTTTTTCTCATTAGGCTTCCCTTCCACTTTTAGAGAAAAAAAAAGGGGAGGGGGGGGAAAGCCTTGCCAGTTGTGCTACTTTCTACCAGAGGCATTTTTATTAAGTGTTTCAACACCAGTAAAAATCAAGATTCTCCTTGATGGAAATTACTGTAATGATGGAAAGCTTCTTTTTGATTTGGTAATGTGGTATATTTTTCACCCTCTACTCTCTTGACTCTTTAAATAGCTTTTATTAGTATAATCTGTCCTCTTTATCTTGCTTCCCATGTGCAGAAAAAAAAATCTCATAGACAATAGCGTTCATACACATTTATTAGATACTATAAGCTTTACTACTGCATTTCACACTAAGCTTTAAAACATGTAAACAGGCCATCTTAGAAAAGCTGCTACAAACTTCCTGAGTAGTGCCCTGCCTCCAAGAAAGCTCACTGAGCAAAACTCTTGTAATTCTGCTGGCAGATATAGTAAAGTATTTAACCTGTAGTTAAGGCCTTTAATGAGGATCTGGCCTGGGAAAATAAAAAGGCTTAAGATTCCTTTGTGGTCACCAGCTTGAAGTTTAGCCCCACCAAATCAGACAATGTGATGTGCTTTGAGTTGCAATTGCATTTAAAACCCTTCACACAAAAGCAGTTAGGCACCTAATCCNAAGCCTTGCCAGTTGTGCTACTTTCTACCAGAGGCATTTTTATTAAGTGTTTCAACACCAGTAAAAATCAAGATTCTCCTTGATGGAAATTACTGTAATGATGGAAAGCTTCTTTTTGATTTGGTAATGTGGTATATTTTTCACCCTCTACTCTCTTGACTCTTTAAATAGCTTTTATTAGTATAATCTGTCCTCTTTATCTTGCTTCCCATGTGCAGAAAAAAAAATCTCATAGACAATAGCGTTCATACACATTTATTAGATACTATAAGCTTTACTACTGCATTTCACACTAAGCTTTAAAACATGTAAACAGGCCATCTTAGAAAAGCTGCTACAAACTTCCTGAGTAGTGCCCTGCCTCCAAGAAAGCTCACTGAGCAAAACTCTTGTAATTCTGCTGGCAGATATAGTAAAGTATTTAACCTGTAGTTAAGGCCTTTAATGAGGATCTGGCCTGGGAAAATAAAAAGGCTTAAGATTCCTTTGTGGTCACCAGCTTGAAGTTTAGCCCCACCAAATCAGACAATGTGATGTGCTTTGAGTTGCAATTGCATTTAAAACCCTTCACACAAAAGCAGTTAGGCACCTAATCCGATCTGTCTGGAAGAGCACCAGTTTTGTCCATATTCATCTGAAATTACGGTAAGCGCTGCCAGTACAAAGGGAATCTTCATTAAAAGTGACTTGTTTTATTCCCAGATAATAAGTACAATGTTCTATATTTCATAGATTAGTCTCTAACTTGCCTAACTCTCTCTTTTATGAATAGTTCACACGTAATCTGGGAATGCTCATTTCTCTGGCATTTATTTGGAAATCACAGCTCATGATCATACCAGCAGCTAATGCTTTTATGCATCTTGTTTACATAGATTACTTTTTAAGTATCACTGCTGTTCATCAGGCTGTATATTCTATGATTAACACCCCTTCTCCTCAGCAATTAAGTAATTTATCAGATGACAGACATTACTGTACAGGACCACCATACAATGAAAAATGAGCCTTACTTCAACAGAAGCAAGTTTTTCTGTGCTAATTATTGCCAGTGACAGTCTTTCTTTCTGGAAAGATAATGAGGCAGATTTTGCTTTCAATAACACTGATGTAAATGCATAATAATTCTGGCACATCCACAGTGTGGTTCTTCCAGATTCACAAAGTCATAGCTGAACTGTGTTTCTCTAGTAGAACAGATTTCTTGTCCCTGTTTGGGTCAGAACAGCTGCCCTCAGCCATATGGCTGACTTGAAGCTTTGGGATAAAATCTCTCACCTCTGATCTGAGACACAAGTTTAGGGACTTTTAAATTTTTTTTTTTTAACATGGCCCTTTGTTTCTAATAAATGCTTCTTTCTAAAAAACGCTCCATATTTTCTACCTCCTCAACTGATGAGAAGTGACAGAGAAACAGGAGTGCTTCTGGTAATCAAAAATCTTACTCCAGGCATAACAGCTGAACTCATTGTTCAGTTTGCTACTAAAGTATGGAATTGTGAGAAAGCCATTTATTGGGACAAATCACTGTTAAAATGATATGTGGTGAAATTCTGCTTGCCATCATGTAGCTTATCAATAAAAATATGTGCTTCCACATGGATTTTTTTCTTTTCTCTTTTTGACATTTAAAATTCCATTGAAATATAAAGATGAAGACATTCTTCCACTCTGGAAATACTTTACAAAGCACATCCTTGAACACTGCCACAGACCTATGAAGAAGAATCAGTGCAGATTTTCACATTTATAATTTTTGTACAGTTCTTTGCAAGATACCACTAAGAAATGATCTGGAATAATGGGTCACAATGAAAGTTAAAGAGCAGTGATGTTGCAATGCAGTTTATTCAAATCTGCTTATTCCAGCAACTACTTTTCAGTGGCAGGTATGACTGTCCCGTGCAAATCACTAGTCAGGAGTTTCAGAGGCAGTTTGCCTGTGCAAACCCAACTGATTATAATCACTGCTTCCCTCCGCTGCACTGGAAATTTGCACTGTGATACACAATACTAGATGCTGGACACTGGCTACTATAATAAAAGTTAATTTGCAGGATGGTATGGGCTGCATTAATTTTCAACGTGGCAAAACACTAACAGCTGGCCCACCCTTGGGCCAGTGTTGTTTCATCAGCAAACTGAAAGAGGAAGTAAGTAATGAATCATATAAATGGCTGTAGATGACAAGTGTTCAGATTAGTCAAAGTCACAGTAGTCTGAAGGGATATTAGAGTAAACTAAGAACACAAAGCAGAGCAGCACAGTGACAGCTGAAATTCTTTGTAGCTAAAAGAAAAAAAAAAAAAGAGATGAAAGCATTTACCTGGAATTATGGTACAATTTATGTAATAGCTTCAATAAGGAACTGAAAAAACTTCCATGAGCACCTCCTTTCCCTGCCCCTCTCCTCCAGAATACTCTACAGCCTGCTCACTAGGAAACTCTGTGAAAATTATGGCTTACAATTAATTTCTATATGATCCCAGGTAGATAAGGGATTAAAACCCAAGCCTATGATATCTCACTGCATGCTTTAGAAGTAAGCCCATAGACTTTAAATTGTATTTTTATGCAAGAAAAGAAAGTGCCTGTGGAGTAGCTGCATTATAAAGGGCTGCAGTGGCCACTGCTTCAAGACAGCTCTTGGCTGAGCGCCTGAGCTGACATGAACAGAAGAGCACCAAACTCTTGGATCCTTTCCAGGACACGAGCAGGGCATTGCATTGCTAAGGGCATGTTACGATGTATGACAAGGCACTCAATTTTGACATCAAAAAGTAGAGTGGAGCCACTCTAAGATTTGGGGCTCCCTTTAAATCCTAGGTCCATTTTTGTATCCCATCCAAAGATACTCCTATATAAGTCAAAGATCCAGAGACATAAGGAGTAATATATACCCCATGGTGTTGCTGTTAAAAGACAGCCATCCTCTGAAGTTAAAAACCTTGTTTAAATTGAACTCCAACTTCCTAAATAGGCTTGTGTTTTTATAACCCATGGTCAGAACATGAAACAAACACAGTCCTAAATGTTAGTGTTAGGTATGAAAAAATACTCAGAGGACACTTTGGGTTGCTCTAAACAGCACAGCCAAAATTCAAAACACACAGGAAGGGATACAGGCAATGTCCATGGATTTCGTACCCTGGCTCCCCCAGGGAGTTTATACTGGTCCCTCTATCTGAAGGCCGCTTACGAAGAGAAGAGGTTTGGCATGGGACAAGCACTCAAAGCTCTGTCACTAGTTACCTGCAACTGTCTGCCACGCTGTCCTCATTCATCTGCACTAAGCAAGAGATGATTAAAATAAAAAGGCGCTTTGAGACCAAGAACCAGAAACAGAGTGGTAGAAAGACAATGGCAAGCACAGAGAACTGCTTTAATTGGAAATCTGGCAGTGATAGAAACATCACTAAGAAAATCTTGACTAGTTTGCCCATCATGTTCCCTCTCCAATATAGGTTTAAAGCACACACCCGAATTTTTCTAACTGAAAGCCAATGTCATTTCAAACAAATAGCCTGTTACTCACACAAAAGCTATTCAGATAGTGCAACATCAAACAGGAGACCCAGCAGCAGACAATCAGCTTAACTAAGCACCCCTTTGAGAGCAGCTCTTTTTAGAGAGCCAGCTGAGCTACAAAACTGCTGGGGATGAATAACATCAATGCAATTTATTGGCTTTCTTCAAATAAAGACCTCGGTGTAAGGAAATGTTTGAAGAGACAACTCTGTTAGAGTCATAATTAGCAAATTATAGGTTCCATTACACATATTGGTCTATACAACTCATTCAGGATAATGACAGAACAAGCTTTTTTTTCCCACAAAAAGCATTTTATTAATATTACTTATGAATTTATATTTAGAAAATATTGTAGGTGAAATTAACTGAAATTCAGACATGACTAAAATACAAAACATAAAAGACTGTGCAAAAGTATCACCATAGGCATAACCTACCATAAGACATACAAAAGTACCTCAAAAGAGGGATTACTCTTTTGTAGATGAAATTTCCAGAAACTTCTGCTGCTCTGCTTTAACAGCCACTGCATTATCACAAGTATCAAGATCCTCTGCAGATGTAATCAGCATAGCTCCATTAAAAAAAAAAAAAAAATCAGTAAAACTTTGCTGATTAATGCCATATAAGGATCTAGAGTAACAGCAAAAATTTCAAATGTTATGAAAAACTAATGGCTACATTTTTATTTTAATACTCAACTAGCTTGTTCATTGCCTTTGTCAGTGTTTATCAAGGCATCCCTATTCCCAATTCTCTCCTGTGGGATGAGCTGCATTTAAATTTATACTTCTTTTACTGTTATGAAGGCTTCTGAAAGCCTTGACTATTAACGTTATCTGTAAGCAACAATCTATTTAAATGATAGGGCCAATGTATGTAAATGGCAGGGCAATAAACCTCTGAACACACTTGTGAAAAATCCCTTTTCTTTATATAGCAGAGGATGCAAAAAAATTTTAAAAATCCATGGTAGCTTTTCAGTGTTGTATTCTCCTTAGTTATACTAACAGACAATTGATCTTTCAAATTTTAATTGATTTGCAACAGCTGAAATATCTCCCAAGGCAGCAGTAATATTTCCCCCATAAAAACATGGAAATCTAAACACCTGTCTTTCCAAAGTATTATGGCAAAGACAACAGAGCAGAAGAATCAAACTTATGTTCATTCTTCTATTAAACGCAGTTCCTCATAAAAAAGTAAATTGCATAAAAAGCAGTTCTGAAAGACAGAACTATGTCAGTATAAAACTTCGTGAAAAATATCTTACAAAAGAAGAAAGTGGAATCAACAAAAAGTGTTTCAAACATCCAAGTGCACATCAGCTTTAGGACTTCGGGTTATACGTCTGAGATTTTTTAATCAGTTTTCTCACTATTTTTCTGCGGGATCCATTTGTTGGCTTGTTGATTCGTGGTTTCTGATTTCCTGCTAACAAAACAAAGGAAGCAGTTAAGGAAACAGCATGACAAAACTGTTACTACTCTTTATTGTTTGGGGTTTTTTCATGTTATGCTGTTCAAGCAGTTGTCCAATAATAACAAACATATCAGAAACCGTAAAATGTGTTCTGCATTCCCTATTCTCACACTCTAAGGTCTCCAGTGTGTTTACCTTTGGCACTGGATTCCTACTTTGCTACTCTTTTCCTAAGCAGGCATCAAAGCCTTATCTAGCTGTCCTGCAGTGACAGCTGAATGGAACTAAATACACTGCCGCCTATTAAAAAAACCCAAACCCAACAACCAAACAAAAACCCCCAAACTATTCTTACATTTCACTGAACAGTGGGGCAAAGGTTAAAATACAGCCAGTGTTTGTGGGAGATGAAAAGAAAATTATCTGAATTTCTGCACAAAACTAACAGAAGCTGCTGAGTGGCCTAAGACAGTCAGAGTTAACTCCAGACGTGCTTTCAAAGGCTGCAAGAGTTGTGTGAGTGCAGTTCAGAAAACAAGTACTCTGCAATCTTGACTGAAAATCTTTGTCTTTATGCCATCTATTTACCAGTATGCAGAGCCGCTGTGGCCAGGTGCCAATTCTTTTGCTGTCACCCCAATGCATCTGCTTTCTTTTCCAATATAAACTTTCAAAAAGGAAATTTATCACAAACCTTTTCAATCAAAACACTATAGATCAGTTTAAAAAGCAGTTGTATATTTGCACAGGGAAGGTCAACTGAATTCAGCTTGAGACTCCAAAAGATAACAGGAAAGATGCTGGGGAGGAAATAATGGAAGCAGGAGAGGAGGAGTGGCTTAAGTTGACTGAATTATTTTCTTCATGTTGCAGTGCACTCCCAAGCTATTGAAATGAATATGCATAGCACAACATTAATTAGCACTAATTATGCCCTTAACTTTGGTCTTTGGCTGTACCAAGCCTTACTGAATTGTGAAATCCACAAGTTGATGAAAAAGCTTGTAACTGATACTTTACATGTGGCTATCTGGTGCTCCAGTTCTAAAACAGACAGCATTTCCTTACTTCTTTCTTCCACAACAACAAAAAGAAAAAAGAAGGTGAGGAAGAGAGAAGCCCAGGTGAATCTGGCCGGGCGTGGCAGGGGCAGCGTGGAGGTGAGACGCTGAAGAGGCAGTTTCCTTCCTCCTCTCCCCGCACACTCCAGCCTGGAGCCTGGCCCTACCACTTCATAGGTAGTAATGGATGCAAATTAGGTAACCACAAGCATCTCAGATAAACTTAACATACTATTAGAGACTCTCTCATAATACAATGGCAGAGACACACTCAGACTTGTCATCCACTGAAATACTGCTGTCATGACTAACTGGCAGGCAATATTTTTATTTCTGAGGATTGTGCTCAGGGTGCAATCCTTGCCCCAGCCCTGGATTTCCAGCCCAGAACTGAAGAATCATCTCCCAACATAAGGCTTCTGACTACACAACCTCAGTACTGAAGTACTCAGACCTTGTGCGTATTGTTTAAAACAGAGCTACTTTTTAGTTCTTCCTTTCTTCCTTTTTTTTTCCCCAAAGGCAATGTACGTGCTTGATACAGCCTTAAATTCTTTCCCCATTAGTATCAATTTTTAAAATACTGTGCTATGCCTGTTTCCTAAATGTTCTGGGGAACAACATACAATTATGCTTTTCTCTATTTCTCTCATCCATTTTCATATCAAATGAATTAAACTAGAGCATTAAAAACTAGCAATAGCTGGTATGAACATATGACTGCAAGTAAAAGCACAACTGTTTTGATTTAAAAGCACAGCCAGTAGCTGGTTTGAATAAAACCATTAGGAAAAATCAATTATCATTCCAAGCTTTGCCCCCACAGCCACAGAAACAGTTGACACAGCATAACTGATGAGGCAGAAATCTTTAGTAATGGGAGTACGAAATGTGAGTAGGCAACAGGGAATTGAGGTAGGATGGTAACTTCTGAAAATGCAAAGGAAAAAAGTAAATTGATTTCATGACTGACTTTAATCCTATTTAAAACCATTCAGAATAAAAGGATATCTTAATGAGTGGTCATGGAGGTACTGAACAGTTTAAAGACTGATTCCTTGTGGGCTCTAGAAAGAAGGCTTAGTCTTTTTGTGTGCCCTTCTCTATACTTCATTCAAATATGGTGTAACCACCTCACATCACACTGATCTTGCCAGAAGGATTTAGCATTGTATTTCAATTTTCCTTGCCTTTGAAAACATTGAGTGCAAAATGCAAAAAGTATACCCCTGTAGCAAGCCAGGGTGAGTAAAAGAACACTGTGAACACTTGTTACTGGTATGTGGATGGCTCTACCTGCTCGTGAGTGACAAAATAGAAAAAAACCTCAAACCTTACCTTTTCTACAGACATTGTAGCAATCCATTTCGGTGACGAAGTTGTTGGCATTTCCACCACAACCAGTATATCTGAACTCTTTACATGATTTAGTCTTGAAGTCATAGTAATAGCGAGGCACAGAAGAGGAACACAGTCCTTCATCCTTCGGGCTGTAGCATAGCAAGGGGCCAGCTTGGGCAAAAAAGGAAAATGGAAAAAAAAGACGGAGAGAGAAAAAAATTACATAAATGTAATCACTGTACATGGCTTCTTAAAATTGACCCTGCTATAAATTTTGTATCTAAACAGCTCTTTTCCCCTTGAATTGACACTATTACCAATTACTTCAGAGACTTTCTACATCTTATTCCTGTGAGCTGTGATTTTGAGAAAGCAACAGACCATCCCAGGAAACAGGATGATTATACCATAAGTGAAATTCATCAGCTTTCCCCATTTGCAGTGTTATACATATGACAGATAAGATTTTTATATAACCTTATTCCATATATATAGGAATATAGCAATAATTTCAGTGGAACAACATCTGTAGAGGAAAATAAAAGGCACAAATTTGCTATGATTTTTCCAGAAAATTCTGCTTGTAGCAAAAAGTACAAATCCAACAACTTTCCTCAAGAGCATGTTTCTTTTCGCCTCAATAAAATTTTATTTTTCCTACTGTAGACCCTTTATCAACTCATTGGAAGTGCAAGAGATATAATTCAGCTTTTACCTAAGAAAATGCCAACAATCTGTCATCTGCCACAAATAAATGTCATCAAGCACTGATAAAGCTTAGGCAGCGACAGCTTTTATACGTTCTGGTAGATCTTCAAAGAGCCTACCTTGAACTGGATATTAATCTGGTGTTCATGTCAAAACTTAGTTATAGTCACCTGATCATAATTACCACCATTCTTATTTAAAGCTCAAACGGAGAGACAGTGAAGAGTCACATCAGGCAACACTTTTTTCAGAAGCAGAACTGTTGAGTGCCAAAAACCTGAGCCACCTAATGCCATCTCTCAGGCCTGAATTTTATAAAGGCGCTTCTGCTTTATATTACAGTACCACTTCCCTGAATGTGACTGCCACAATCTCTGACACAGCTGCCTCAACACAGATCTTCAATCTTATAATTTCCCTTCAGATACATCTCTCTAGAAGTAAAGAAATTGTTTGGGTATAGCTGTGGGTATATTTAAGATCACAGCATTTTTGTTCTTTCAGTAACAGCTAAGA
>VYZQ01000700.1:0-11147 GCA_013400655.1 Mystacornis crossleyi
AGCACTGGAAGCACTTCTGGTTAAGAATTATTGCTATCCCTAGTGTGGCTAGAAAACCTTGAATGTAAGCTATAGGATAGAGTGTCTTTAATCAGTGTCTGCAGCAGGTTAACAGCTAGTGCTCTCCTCACCTTTACAAGTGATCCTTTCAGGTCATTTTTTCCTTATGGCTGGGCTCCCTGTGATCTGCCTGCCGGCTGGCAACGACTTCTTGCATCGTCCCCTTGTCTATTGCTGCGACAGGGCAGGGGATAACAAGCAGCAGCCCATCTCACTGCCCCATACATCACAGCCAAGATCTGTATTCTGACAGTTGCATTTTGTCTCCTACTTTCCGAGCAATGTTCCCTCAGAAAGTCAGGAGACAAAAGTATCCTCAGGTTTGATTGAAGACCCAGGGAAGGCAGACACATCCTCCAGACCACCTCAGGAGATCTGGTTGCTGGGAGTTGTTGTCTTCCTAAATTCTATCAAGGGAGAGCAAGAAAGCTGCCAGTGCTTTGCTTTGCTGTGCGGTCTTGTTTCCCCACCCGTTCCTCCGCTTGGGTTCCTGCCTGCTGGCAGCCAGGAATGAAACCAGCCAAGACCTAATGTTAAGAAGCCCTGACCTCTGCATTGTGCATAGTAAGAGTTTGGTCTCTTGTGGCTAGGGTGACTGGGTGACACCCCTCATAGCTGAAACATGGATGGAAAAACAGAGTCACCCTTCACAGGAAGTCAGTGGTGAGCCACAGCATGGGTTGGGAGGAAGCAGGGAGGCTTCCAGGACAAGTAAACCAAAGATTGTGCCAGGACCTGTGTATCACTGATGCAGTGGCACATCTCTGTGCAGTGATTTCCCCTAGAGCCACAGCCTGCCCTTGGAGCTCAGAGAAAGATTGTTTTGGCTATTATTAATAAAGCTCTTGGTGACAGCCTCTTGCCCAGCTGTGCCTTCCCTGATGGACCAGCTCTGAGTTACCCAGCCTGGCAGAGAAACCAGCTTCCAGTCTTCCCACCGTCCCTCCAAGGAAGCTGTGTTTCAGGAGCAGGGGAAGATGCAGCTCCACCATGCTCAGTGGGAGAAGTTGTGCGCACAGGTTTGAGAGCAGGCCTGTGCTGGCTGCTTGCAATTCTCTGAGGGTCCTGTGTGTTTGCAAAGGCAGCTCTGTCAATCAATAAAAAGCAATCACAATAATGAAGTATCAAGTAGGAAGAAAAGATTTCAAGCTCTACATTGTTGAGGGATTGGGGGTTTTCTTTAAATGAGGCTAGAGAGGCTGGGAAAGCAGAGCCCATCAGGGATGACAAATCTGTTTCTTTTTCATGGGGGAAGTGGCAGGACCGAAGCCCCTCTGGCCAGATCCAATGACAAGGGAAAAGCTGAGAGAGGACCCCCTTTCTGCAGACACAAAGGACAAGCCAGTGGCGGCGACTTTCTCTCTGAAAAGTCACGTTTGCCAGGGGAGGCTGTGAAATCCAAGACGTTCCCAAGAGCTTGTTCCCTTCCTGTCCCCCAGTCTGTGGAAGGGAATCATTCTGATTTAATTTTTATTATCCTTTTTTCCTCCTGGGTGAATGCTGGGAAAGCGGTGAATTTTGCAGCTGCCCAAGAGTCAGTGGGAAGGGGAATGTGAGGGATGCATGCCAGAGCAAGGGCCCCTTCTCACCTTTTCCCTGCCTTCCCACGGGACAAGGCCTAACTGAAAGCAAAGCACCTCTTGTTGTCTGCCCTCCAACTCAGTCATCCCCATACACCCTATTTCCCCCTCAGTAGGACCTGTGGGGTAGCTCGTGGCATGCAAAGGCAGCACTGCCGCAACCGCAGGAGTGTGCTGGCTACATTGGCAAAGGGATGAGGAAAGGTATTTCCTCAGCAGCTGTTTAAAAAGCAAATCATGAGCTGCCTTATACTGGAGGAGAAGTTGCTGGGGATTCCGGTTAGCAAGGCTGGTTAGAGATGGGGAGCTCCCTCCTGTCACTGCTTGACAAACTGGCCCGTCTTCCCAAGGCAAGGCTGGTCCTAACAGGGCTTTTTTAGTGCAGAGGCAGGTCACTCAAATAATCTTCTGTAATTAAACCATACACAAACTGTAGCAGTCTTTACCTGCAGCCATGCAGTCTCCAATAGGGCAAAAGTCTTTCCTGCCATAGCAACATCAATTAAAAAAGAAATCAATGATATCTCTACCTGGCAACCGAAATCTCCACTGATCCATGGAGATAAGGGCTGGATGTGATTGTGCGTGGTCTGGGAAGGCCTGAGACAGGGTCTGGGATTGCTGTGAAGAGTTGTAGGTCAGTCACACTCTGTCCCATGTCTCTGATGCCAGCTTGTGAGGACATTTAAGTAGGGTTTTATAGGTATGAATTCATTATGGCCACAACCCAGACACGTGAGTAAGGCAGAGACAGGGACACATCCACTGCCACTTTTGCAGAGGGGAGTTGCTCAATGTCCTTACACCTGAACTTTTCTGCAGGGTAGCTGTAGTCCCAGCACCAGCTTCACCTCTTGCCTTTCCTCCTTCCTCCACCTTGTGCTGGCTCCCTTTGCTTTGATTGTGCTGAGTGCCAGAGAAACACCCATCACAAAACGCCCGGATTCTGATGGCCTTTGAAGCTACTGACAGCATGAACCATTGCAATGGCAGGATGGAATGGAAGAGCCACGGGCTGTGGGGCCCTCACCAGTGTCTCCCACGTGGATAACAGTCTTGCAGTATAATGTGTGCTGTGGCTCCAAGAGTGGCACATAGAGAACAAAATCCCCTAGTTTATTTGATGGCCTAGCAGAGCTGCTTCTTTAACCAGGTGGCAGCACCTTGGGCTTCAGTGCTGCAGGCCCTGGGTATAAGGCAAGCTGCTTCAACTGGGGACTGGCTGCAACTCTTTCCCTGGCCGTGACCTCCCAACTCAGTCCAGGGAGCTGTTGCACCTGCCTGCCTCGAGTCTTTGCCCTCTATCAGCAAAGACCTTATCTCAGAGACAGGATCAGCAGCTCCTCCCGTCCTCTGTGGCCTTTGTCCTTGCTGGGGAGATGCAGATGTGGAGGGAGCGGTGCCCTCTTGGCAGGATGGGCACAGCTGTACAGGTGCTGTCTGAAAGGCATCTGCATGCCTTTTCAGCAGAGGGAAGAAGATGGAAAATACCATCCAATTCCAACTTTCTTCGTGGAGGGAACACTTGCCATTGTTGTCCACCTTCATCAAATCAAAGGGACAGTGCTGGTGCTGGAGCTTGCAGAGCTTTTAGTAAGAGTCTGAACCAGGAACAGCCCTGGTTTTGTTGGGTACTCCTTTCAGTCCAGCAAACAGCCTCCAACCCAGGCCATAGGGGATGGGAGGAAGAAAAGAGGACAGATTTATTCAGTGAAATTAATGGAGTGACACTGAGTGTTAATGTCCTATTTACCAACATCTCCTCCTCTGTCTTTCACTTAGCCAGAGAAACTGCTCTGCCCTCAGCTGTGCCTGTCACGATTTCCCCCCAGTTTGTTTCAGACCCACAAGGAAGGACCCCTCTCTGATGGGAACCCCAGAGCCAGACAGCCCAGAGGACCTGATTCAGCTTACCTGAGTGTCTCAAGCCCACGTGTTCTCGCTCCCACCTTGTCTATACATGCTGGCAGGAAAGATGAAGTTGAACAAACCATTTACACGCCAAGTGGATTAGCCAAATTGCGTTAAGCTCCCGCAGGGACGTCCTTGTTCACAGCCTTCATTTGATTTCTCTTTCAAAAGCCCACCAAGCTGAATGTGATTATGGCCTCTTAATCCTGCCTGCATGTGTCCACGTGGGGTTAATGCAGCGTAATAGATGCCCTTTACAAGTGCACGCTGGTGACCACTGCTGCATGGCTAAACCCTCAAGCCCAGATGTTCCGCAGATGTAAACCCACAGCACAGACTCTGACTGCTACTCTTTGGCCAAAAAGCTGCTCTCACATGTAAAATGTGGAAGGGAAACTCCATCTTCCCAAGGCTGAGCAGCCAATCTGTGTCAGAAGCAAGAACCACTGATAACACTCAGATCCAGATTGGTTCAACTCCTGCAGCGCTCAACATCCTTGGCAAATCTAGCCTGTGATCAGAACTTGCATTTTCCTGGAGGTTAGGAAGTGGTACCAGAATCCCAGGCCCATCAGGAATGCTGCCCTTCCAGTCTGATCCCCACTTGTCAGCATCTGCAAGTTCCTACCCAGGGATGGCTATGCTGACAGGCAGATTTGTTTTAGAAATAGTATCACTTTCCTGAGGCAGAAGCTACAACGAAGTGTCATTGCAGCCAAACAGCAACAGTGGAAATCCATAGAGCTGCTCAGCTAGATATTGCAAAGCTGTCTTGCTCTGCCCAGCCAGGCATGGGAGACTGTAAAACACATGTGAAGACATTTAAATTGGTTGCCTTTTACAAATAAGGAACCAAACTGGATGTCGCCTTCAAGGAAGGAGGACCACAAAGGGCAGAGGGAAGCATTCCCCAAATCCATCCCATGAATCATACTTAAAAGCAAATCCAGGACTTGGCGCAGCAGGATTTGCCCTGTTCAGAGCACCTCTCCCTGTTTTCACAGAAGAAACCGCCCCAAGCCATTCACACATTTACAAGGAAGTTTTCCCCAGCACGATGTGCAAGGTGCTCCATTTAGGGAGAGAAACCTGCAGTGGTTCAGTCCTATTATCAGCAAGAAAAAATAAGAAACTCAAAGACCTTGTTGTCCAGAGACAAGGGGGATGAAACTACATTACCCCCACGGGGGGTAATCTCCATAACTCTTTCAGCCACCACTCAGCACACAAACTCTTTTCTCAAAGTCAGATCACCTGCCAGGGGAGCAAATCCATTCCCCTGGTAGCTCAGGACTGTATCACATAATCCCCTTAATAAAGCGATCAAGTCCCAGACTAAAAACAGTTAGATCTCTACCCCGCTGAAAGGTTTTTTCCCAGAACATCACTAGGAGGAAACCTCCTTAAAATGTGCTGGTTTTGCTGGATTGACCAAAAATAAAAAATAACATCCCCCTCCAACAAGTAAACGGTGAAACTGTTATTTCCCTGTGGAAACTGTTGGGTTTGCCAGAATGATATTTTCCATTAAAAATGTTTTGCTGGAGAATTCCCAACAAGTCAGGCTGCTGCATCACTGATTTTAATCGAATTTAGAAATTCTCGTTTCCCTTTGTTCTTAAATTTATTTAGGAGCAGGGATGGTTACAGACCTGTCTGGCTCCTTCACCAGCAACGTAATGTCACCCACCAAGTGACATGTACAAAGAAACATAGCAATGAAAAACTCAATGTAGCTCTTGCTACAGTCGATGCTTCCTAGGCAGAGGCATAATCTCTCACAAGGCTGCCTCAGCTCTCAGAGCCCCCTTGATCTCCAGCTGGTTTTTTGGAGATGCTCATTTTCCTAAGCATATCTCTAACAGTGAGGCTATGCTGAATTCACAGATAATCAGTGTCTAATTGGATTAGGAGCTGATAATATCTTTGACCTTTTTTTAATGGCTTGTCTGGCCTGGCTTTCTGCAAGGCTGAGGCTTAATTTTAGGCAGGAGTTTTTCCACAAGTGAAGCGTGACCCTGTTAACCTCTGAATCAGAGAGGTGACCTTCCCTCTCCCCAGCCACTGTGGAGCTGATGGATATTGTGAGGTACACACAGGCTTCACAAATCTGTGTACAAACAGACCAAGCCTACCTACAGAAGTCAGTCAGGATACGATTTTCAGCCAGAGCTGTGCTGATATTGGACTGAATCCTCAGACAGAAATGGTGAGTTGAAGGAGTGTGAAGGTCCTGTGAAGTCAGTGTCCCTGACAGTGTCAGCTGCACAAGTCACCTCCCCTCCTCATCAGTTCTTCCATATGTAGTGTGGGGGAAAAGAATCAGCAGTCCTACAAAGGATCCGGAGATTCGGATATTGGGTGTTTGTGAGACAAAGGCACAGGGATGCTTGTGCATTTGTGTGGTTACATCTTGCTCTGGCTCACCTAATCCCATCATTGCAGCTAAATGTGTGTTCCCACACATGTGAGCGGCTTCATGCACAGGCCCAGCACAGCTGAGAGCAGAGACAGCGTGTTTGAGTTACACCTAGTTCATACCCATCACATATACACTGTATTTTGGGGCATTGGGATTTAAGGCGACACAGGGAGCAGGAGGGGAGGGAAGGCTGCCTGATGAACAGCAGATGTTGGTGATCATTGGATGGAGCTGTTAATTTAACTGGAGTTTATTGAATAGCAATTAGGTGGGGTCTCATTACTGTAGCCAAGTGGCACAAAGATGTGCTGTAAAAACCCAGGGAACGGGGATGTGCACAGGCAGAGTGACAGCACTGATGGGGTATTTAGGACCTGGAGCAGTAAATCTTATCCCTTGCCCAGAGGTCCTTCTCCTGGGTGGTGCTGGCTGGAGCTTGGCACCTGAACCCAGCTACTGGGTTTGTCTCAAGATGGGAGGCTGCAAACACAGTGAAGGGTAGTGAGTGTGTGTACTCAGGGGAGCAGAGGACAGGAGAGAAGTGAAGGTCTGAAAACAGTGTCAGTGAAGAGATGTGAGTGACAGCCTGGGTAAGACAGCAGTTGTCTCACTCAGCCAGGGGTGGAAGCAGGACAAAGGGTGGAAGAAGGGTTTGGAAGTTTGTAAGGTACATCCAGGTGTCCTAACCTGCCAGGGGATGGGGCAGGGTGTTTTGGTGCTTTAGACAGAGCATTATCCCGAAACAAGCAGAGCAGCACTACAGAAGGGCAGGTTTCCATGTCATGTGGTAGCCAGAGACCACACATTTAACTGCTGCTTCTCCAGCAATCTGGGAGTTGTGTTTGACACCTCTGCTGTGTAGGGTGGTCCTGACACCGCCAGGAAGGGAAGCCAGTGCTCTGCTCCTGCTGAATGTGGGCATGAGATCCACTAAGCCCATTTCCCAAGAAAGACCCAAAGGTGCTTGCATCAGCACAGCCTGAGCATTTGGTGTGGCTTAAACAGTGCAGAGAGGGCAAGGGAGCATTCCTACCCCTGCTCAGCCTGATCTGAACCTTTCAATGTCCAGTGCAGAGTAAAACCCAAGGAGAGGATAGAGGTAGGAGAGAAAAGTCCCAAGCAGAGCTTGCTTCTAACACAGGAGACACACACAGACACATACAAAACCACATTCACTCTCTTAATGACATGATTATATCTCGCTTCTATCTTGGGGGAAAAATCAAATGATCCAGGTTCAAACACAAACAAAAAACTTCTGCTAATGAACAAATTGCCAAACTAGAGTGCAGCAGGGATTTGGAGGGTTAAAATGTTTGGGATTAATTAACTGATTAATTAAGCCCTCACATCAGCCTTCATCCCTGCAGCCCTGCTATTGCATGAGGGATGTACTGGGAATGCGTGATCCTGGCAGCACGACGCAGGAATGCTGGGGGGAAGGTGCTCAGTGAGGGAATTTTACACACACGTTCGTAATTGTGGGGTTAAAATCAGCTATGCCCTGCAGGCCTCGTGTGAGACACCTTCACACTTCTGCTCTGATTGGAGTGGCTGCACATCAGGGCTGCTGGTTGCTTTGAGATCTTAAAAGAAAAACATAGTTTTCAAAAGCCAAAGGGATTTCTCTTACCTAAGGGCATGGGGTTCCCTTCGCTGTGCCCTGCTGTGAACGTGACAGCAGCCCTGCTCTGCTCAGCAGCCCATGATTCCCACCGCCTGCTTATCCTGGAGAAAGGGAGCAGTGGGTGTTGCAGTGTGGTCTCAGAGGATGGTGGCTGTGGGGCTTTTTGCATGGGTCTCTAGCCCCATCTGAGTATTTAATGTTCAAAATTGGGTGGGACCCTTCATTTCATGAATGGCCGATCTTACTGCACGGGGGAAAAAAAAGGCGTAATGCTTTTAGCTTTGTCTCCCATCCTTCCTGACCCACAAAACAACCAAAGGAAACCTCTTCATGCCATGAGGCCACCTGTTTGACTCCCATGTCCTGACTTGGTAGAAGTCTACCCACCAAATGTACCATTGGTGAATCTGGAGGATCATCAGCTTTCTGGGTACTAGTATAGCCTTCAAGACTTGAAATACTGCCGTACTCAGTACTTTTAACACTTAAGCTGTTTACAACCCGTGCTCTTCTCACAGTCAGTGGGCTCAGTGTCTGGAAGGGTGCAAACGACCTTCCTTTATTAACAAGACCTGGCCTGGGCACTTCTCTTGCAGTTTTACAAAGCTGTGTAGCAGACCTCTTGTACATCAAGAACAGCTTTGCAACCCTTCCCATCCAAGTAAGTGAGAAAATAAAGAAACTCATATGGGCCTGCACACACAAGAGTTGATCATGGATCTGCAGCAGGTATTTTTATGTAAGGCACAAGCGAAAAAAGAGAGTGGTTACAGCAGGGGATAGAGTATGCCCAGGCAGATTAAAATAGCCTGTCTTGGAGAGATCCTTCTGAGTGTGGATGACAACAGCTTAGCCTGTCTCACATGTGTTTGTTTTGATGGGTGCAAGCACAGCAAAGGAAATGGCAACCGGAGCTCAGCCCACCACTGCTTCACAGCTTCACACTATAAATAAGGCATACAGCTATCGCACCCACCAAATTCTTCCCTGTCTTCCGGTCCATGACAATGTAGTTTCTGGGCTATGTATACCATCAGCCCCTTTGTGGTATCGGGTGTTTTCTCTAAAGCCCTAGCTCCCAGATTCTGGGATTACATGGTCAGCTCTGGGGGTTTTTTTGAGAAAAACAAATCAGATGCCAGTAAGAAAAATTTGAGATTAGAGTCCAAATGCATCTAAATAGACAGAGCTGATGTGTTTTGCTTAAGAAATTCTTATGGAGAAAAATGTGGTTATCCCAGCATCAAGATCCTTCCGAGGAAAACATTTTGATACAGGTTTTTATTTTCTGATCAGGAGAATCAAAGCAACAATACAAATCATTCCAGCTTCAAATTCTCAGGCTGAGCAGCAGGCTTCATTTGAAAATATGACAAGAAATTTCCTCTTTCCAAGTTACATTTCCAATGGCAAAAGAGATTTTTCTTGTTGCTGTTTTCACTGTCTAGATTCATGATTTAGTTGCAATCTGCAGTTTGGAGATTTTTTTCTTTTGCTTTCTGACATTTAAACTTTTCCTTCTGATTCCCCACTGAGAATGACTTGGAAACACCAAGATTTCTGGCAAGTGAAAGTTTCTGTTTATTTTCCTGCATCGCCAGGCTGACAAGACAGAGGGTAAACAGAAATTGCTCCAAGATCCAGGCAGAATGTCTTGGTTCTGTGTATGAATGCTGATTTTTGGTGCTGGCTGCCTCGAAGACCCTGACTCTGTCCCCAGTGAGCACTGTGAGTGTGTGGAAGTACAGCAATAGCTTTCCCTGGGAGCTCTGTGTGCAGAACATCTTGTTGCAAAGGCACAGGGCTGTTCCGCAGAAGATGAACAATTTCCAGATTGCAAACCCCACAAGTGCCACTGTTCATTTGCCACCTGCAAAGGAGATTAAACCACGGATGGAAGAAATGTACTTTTCATCAGGTGGCGAAATAGGTGGCACAGGCTGTAAAGTCTGCAACACCCACACTTGAGGTCAGGTGGGCTTACCCAGCAAGATGAGTAATTTTTGCTACTCTCAGAGTGGGATTCTTCAGCAGCTGAGCTCACCTGGGGGCACCATACAGCTCTCCCACAGGGCATAGGGCTGAGCTCACCTGGAAAGAGAAGACACTTTTTGTCGTCGGGTGCTGAGCAGCAGCACTGCTTACACACTTACTCTGTCTATTCATTCCAGCTCTCTGAGGGTCCTCATAGTGCACACAGAATCACACCAAATTCTTATTCTTCATGAATTTACTGTGATTGCAGCAGTGCCTGGACAACCCGAGGGAGATGCTGGTCTGGCTGCCGGAGCCATTGCATATCTCCAGGGCACCAGACAGGTCAGGATCTAAGAAGAGAAGATGGATGCACAGTACAGCAAGAAGAAACACAGTGACTCCTGTTTCAGAGGCAGGAGAAATGGAGCAGAAAAAAAAGATTAAGGCCTGGGCACCCCAGAAAGTTTTGCTGATGAAAGTTCGAGTGTATCCATGAACTGGCAAATTCCCCGGGTGTAAGTGAACCAGGCAGCAGGGTCAGGCCTCCCCCTTTGCAATCTCTGGCTCCATTGTCATGGGGAAATACCTGGGTTTAGTACATCCTGGATGGGCACCGAGATGTGAAAACTGCTTTTTGTCCCCACGGCTCTTAATCTGCAACTCCAGCTTCCCTGTTGCCCCTAGGGAGGGCAGAGGTGAGGGTTTGCTGGTGCTGGCTGGAGGGGGTCCAGCCCCATGCAGGCAATGTGGGTGCCACTCACACTGAAGATGGGGTGCTGGGGACAGAGGAGCTCTCCTCACCCAGAGAAACTTGGGGATGCCAGCCAGGATGGCCTGGAGAGCTTGTTGATCCATCAGCCCCGTGGTGTATCAGAGAGGGGGTAAAAGGAGGCAGCAGGCTGCATCAGCCATGAGCTGAACATGTGAATTCAGCAAGTGACCTTGCTGATCTGTTTTTGGGTATAGTGGGAATTTACATGGACTGTGAGATGCACCAGTCTGGCCGGAGCAGGGCAGACTCCAGAGCATGTTCCAGTACGCACTCCACGAGGCAAAGCCCCCTTCCACCCAAAGTCACCATCCGAGCCTTTGGGCAGCAGGGATGGGTGACAGCAGACAGCCCCCCGTGAGGGAGCTGTGCCGTGCAATTTGGGGAGCGAGGAGGGCAGCTCAGGAGCTGACTCGAGACGATGCTGCTGCGAGTCAGAGGCAGGATGCTCTGAGCGCGGGGCTGCAGGCGGGGGGGCGCTGCCAGCGCAGCCTCCCGGCGCAGAGCGCTGACACTTCTTTTTGTTCAGCCTGACAGCGAGCACCTGGTGCCCCACGCGCGGAGCCGGCGGCCGCCCGCGCCCGCAGCGAGCGCAGGCACACACACGCTCTCAGCCCCGCAGCTCGGAATCAATGCAAACATATGCTGCCATTAATGTGAAAATCACTTCTGCAAACATGAGGGTCTCTGTATTCATGGCCTTCCCCTCTCCCTGCAGGGAGGAGGGTCAAGTGCAGACCTTTTATGTGAAGTCCCTGAAAGGGACAAGGGGGAGAGAGGGGGAGATGGATGAGGCTGATC